>JANEYF010002852.1:35000-187260 GCA_029963845.1 Rhamnusium bicolor | reverse complement strand
ATTTAGTCTTAGACGTTGTCTATTTCTGGACGTATTATTTTGTGTCTCATGATATTTATAATCTGTTTGTGATTTATTGGAAATTATTTTGTCAGACCCTGTATTTATTTCTATATCAGTAAGAGTTGAAGGGTTTTTATTATTTCTTATTGATTGTATATTTACAGTTTTTATAGTCTTTTTCATTTTTGTAATTCGTTTACTTGTTTTTTTAATTCTAGAATTATTTCTTCTTGATTTTTTATCAGCTCGGTCATATCCTCTTCTCTTGCAAGAGCCTCCTTTATAAATGCAGTATTTTCTGCTTTTAGTTTTTTTATGTATTTATCCTTATTATCTCCATCCATAGAGAGTTCACATATTGTTTTTTCCAGTACTTCAGTTATCTCCTGTGTGTTTGAGATATCATCTTCACAACACACGATCTTATTTTGTCCAACAAAACGAACCCGAGATTTAAATTTAGGAATACAGCATTTATGAAATACCATTAAACAATTTATGCATACATAGTGAGTAAGCACTTTGGTTTTACAACATTTATAGTAAGAACTCTGTGAATTAACAACCACACCCGACACCGACATGTTTGTGTATGAAAACAAAACAGATTTCCTTGGTCACAACCATGGATAACAATATAATTCTACGTTTTAGTTCATTCTACTTCGCGTTGTTGCTTATATTTATCATTTTTATAATAATGTAAGGAAATTAATACAATTCAGACGTTCCGGTAAGTTAGGCGTTGAAAACATCTTGCAAAATAAAATTGTTTCAGGAGATTTAAAAATAGAAGAAATAGAATACAGTAAAATTGTTATCGTTCAATTGGTTCAGAATACGTGTTTTAGCCCTGAAATAGAATCTCTCAAAATTAATAATAGTAGTTACCTAATGAGAAAGCGAATGAGCAGAGAGCAGTGATCAGTGATCAGATTTTAATGCGCATGTGCATAAAGGCATGTGTGGGAACAGGATGCTGTCTAGACTACATCCGCCATAGGTGAATGAATCATAAATGACCTGTGACAGGATGTAATTTGTCTAGTCCATATCTGTTAATTGGTGACTCATATAAACATATCGTGGTATAAACAAATACTTTTGCCATGACAGATTACAAAAATTAATATGATTAGAAAAATAAATTATATTTGCTTCAATAAAAATACCCTGTACATAATTTTTTCAAATAACTGTTAAGTTTCCTAGTATATATGCGTGAAAATTAAAACAAGTAGAGAATAAGTATATTTAGGACAGGGTGACGTAAAAACGCCCTGTATATAGTTCTTGGTTAATATTTTTATTCACTTAATAAAGAATAATCTTTGCAATGTACTTTATTATAGAAATGCACATCCTAAATTTGTTTCTTTCCCAAAGACAATTATTAAAGTTTATTTTAGTCGGTTCATTAATCATGATTATGTTGTGTGTTACATCCAATGAATTCAGGAGCCACATAGATCCGTGAGAAAAGTATATTGGCTTAGGTCATAGACAATTATTTATCCTTAATTAGTAAACATGTGTTCATAACATCATAATTTTTAAACATAATATATCTGCGTTAAAGTCTTATTCTTTTTTATAGGCATTAAAGTTGTTTATCGAATTAAAACATTTATTGGGCTACTGGCAGAGGCGTAGCTATCGGAGGTATAAATGACATGGAATACATGGTTAAGGGATCTTCCAAGATTCCCATCTTTATAAAAATAGACAAGCTTAAATAAAATTTTCACAGGAGCAAACTAGATATAAATATTATACTTTTTTCTCGGTTTCGTAAATGAGTATTAGTTTTATTTATTAATAAGACTTCACCTATACCTGTACTATATATTAAATATTGAAGCATTTTATAACGTAGGTAGGTTAATCCCATATGAGTAATTATTCATGAAAGCATTTTATTATCAAACTAATATTGTGGACCAATTAAGAGATTGTTATGCCACTGAGAACTACTATAGGTTCCCATACTTTTGAAATAAAAATAAAATAACATTTATAGTCTGCAACCAAAGAAGTTTCAAAAAATGACTTCTTATTATGAGCAAATATTATTTTCTCATAACAGGATGTTATTGTCATGTAGACGTGCACTTTCTCACAAGATGCATATTTCAAAAAAATATATGGTCGTCATCAAACATGTGCAAATGCATGCAAAGTGCATATTTTTTTCATGTTCCTACTAATAAATTAATGCATGAAGCTTGAGAAAATTATCTCTTTTATTTTTTACATCTAAAGCCGGTTTAGACACACCTACCAAAAAAATAAGTGTATGCTTATCATTGGCTCTAGATTTTCGAGTAGGGCATGCAATTCTTTTTCAAGCAATATTACTGGTTGTAAAGAAAATTCTAAATTAGTGGGATCGGTACTATATATCTATATATAAAAATAATTTAAACTCAGTTAAACATTAATTTAATATCAAAATGAAAATTAAGATTTCAAGTAGTGGTTCAGTGGTTAACAGACCAATGAAATCTATAAAGTTGTTGTCGCACTTAAAACAAGAAGCTGGTGAGAACGAATTCAGACCTATCGAAGACGAATTCAATAAAAGTTTTGAAAGCATGGATTCCAGTGTTAAAATACTGGATGGATCTTTCAGCACACATAAACCAATAGGATTCAGAAGTACTGCAAAATCAGTAGGATGCAGCCAGGCTAAACCAACTGAAACATCAAAACCAAGTACTAGCTACTTTAACCCCGGTAAAATATCCACCCCCTATGAGGACATCAGCGACATAGAAGCAGATGAAAATACAGAAAATGAAGAGGAAGAAGGTCTAAACACAACGTTTAACTACCAAGAGGATATCCTACAAGAAAATCAAATCAGTAGCCATTACATGCAAGAGGTGGCTGGATTTGTTAAAAAAACAAGGAAAATGGTTGCCACCAAATGCAGAAAAAGAACAGAGTTAATGAAAAAGTTAGAGAAATACCAAAGAAAGGTGAAGAATGTTCAAAGTGCACTACAACAGGTGGACAAAATAATTGTGTTTGGAAATCAATGCCTGCATTTATTGAAAATTTACGTCAGGACTCTAACTAATTTTAAGTTTATTTGTAGTGCTTTGTATATAAATTATTATTTTTTTATGCAATAAATATTTTAAAAAATTTCATTTTTATTTCATTTTTATTTCATTGATAGTAATTACTATCACGTTCAGTGGACGTTTAGTAACGCAAAAAAATTTCAAAATTTTAGAAAAGGTAAACCAGAAAAAAATAGTGCTAACATTTAGAAAATAAATTTACTATCTATAAAATATTTTAATCGATAAATATCAATAATTTCAAAATGATTTAAAAACAAATCTCAAAATAGAGTTAACATTTTTTCAAATCATAAATTTGGAACTTTGGCATACTAAAATTTGAACAATTTCAGATCTTTAAAAAATATAAATCTTTTTTAATATTGTGCTAAAAAATGTACGTAAAAAAAATATTTTAAAAATACTGTAAAGTAGCCCAAGTAAATACTTATATGCTAATATTTCACGACATTATTACATATTCAACTTAGATAAAATCAATATAATTTAAAAACTTACCAGACACCTGGTAATCCTTGGAACAGACACTAGAAATTTTTTTAACAAACAGCACTACACTTCCCTAGTCCCAGGAAATTTCATTTCACACATTTTAATCAGAAGATATATTGAAAAAGTACTTTTTACTGAGGAAAACAGAATTGATAACTTTTATTCAGTTAAACAACAACAAACTGAAATTGTATCTTTCAATTTACATTTAACAGATGTTTTTCAGTCGACGAAAAATATAACGTTAAATTTAAACCTAATCTCAATTAACCATATGCAACCAGTAATTAGACACAGGACATAAGATTTTGCATGATATTTACTTTAATAGAGCTTCAGCTTAAAATAGCGCTGTAAAAATGTACTAACTTATTTATTAAAGTCGTAAACATTGGATTAACCATAATATGCAACCAGTAATTAGACACAAGACAGAAGATTTTTCATATTTACTTTAATAGAGGTTCAGTAAAGTTATAACCGTTAGGTATACCATATAGGGTGTTAAATTTGTAAGATATTATTTTTGTGTTTGAAATATTAATGGCGTTAATTTAGGGAGGGGTAAAAAAATTGAAAGTACAAAATATTGCTTAAATTCTAAAGTTTATTTCCATATAAGAATATACAGGAATACATAACAATATATTAAACTTAATTCTTATAGTTTAGATACCAGGAGTGTTTATTTGTAATTATCGTAGTATACATATTTATATATTATTGAGTACTATTATTATTACAAAACATACAAAATTCTGCTAGACAAAATTGGTACATATTTAACTTACAAATATCACAAACAAGGCATTTTTCAATTAGCTCATTGACACTGCCTGTAAAGTGTTGAATGCTATATTGACCTTCAATGTTTAAATCCAACTCCGAAACTACCTCATAGAAACAGGTTAAACACAGGTTGGTTTCATTCAAAACTAGAATATATTGAGTTACACACACTTTCTGATAAGCGCTATAATTCAAAAATTTGAAACTGCTTAATGAGACACTTTTATTTATTTTACAATTAGTTTCTGCACTGTCTTCCTGTATACCATCATCGTCAGAAAAAAAATCTTGTTCAATTTCCATGATGAACCGATGGACTTCGACAGCTACTCCTTTCTTTTTCTTGGAAACTGAAGTTCTTTTCTGCACTATATTCTATCCCTTTTACCTTTTGAAGTTGCTCCTCTTCGTCTAACTTACGTAACCTCTCTCTCTCCGCCAGTCGGAACTCCCTCTTCACTTTTTTTAGATTTTCCAATCACCGAAAAGGCACTTCTCAAAACATTTTTAGTTTGTATATCCTGTAAGGGATTATAACTAGGAATATCATCACTGTCCCAAGAATCACAGCTAGTACTATTCATAATTGTTGACAATACAATAGATAGATACTACTCAATAATAAGATAAAGCCCCCTGCTATTTAAAAGCAAATTCTCCCACCTCAAACAAAAAGAAATGAATCATATCCATGACAAATAAACTGGAGACGTGCCTAGTACGGTAAGAGGTGGGGGAGGCTTAATGACTTGTGAACGCGGGGACTAATCCAAACAGATATTTCCATGGCTGAGCTCATCTGACGATCAGATGGTCTACATCTGGTGTACATGTGGTTTTATTTACTTGTCTAGACAAGCTGAATCATAAAAACATCTGCGTGCTAGTTCGTGAGAACCAATTCAAAGATATATTCTCACGACAACATCTGGCAACCAGATGACACACATTTAGCACGCATCCGATAACATGTCTAAACAAGTCTAGACATGTTTAGATAAATTAAGTCATACATCTGGTAAGCAGATGTTACATCGGTTAAAGAGTGACTGGTGGGGAGGTGTACTATATAACCCACAACACATCTCTAAGATATACTAGTTCTCAAAAATGTCTACGCCTTCCAGTTTCTTTTCTCATTATGTACCTCAGGTTGACGCTTCACCAAGCTTACCCGAATTCAAGAATGAAGATAATGCTTCAAAAGATGTAGTGATTGGTGAACGGAAATATAAACTAAATAAATCAGGTGTAAATTTGTTTCGGTGGGACTTTCATATGGTTTTGGTTTTGTCCCATGCGTCAAGTTATCAGGAAACAAAAATGATCAAGTGATTTTCAATGAAAGTGAGTGGAAGGACTTTTTTGTCATATCAAGGAATAATAACCAATTATCTGTATAACAACGACAGTAATGAGGCGGTAGATACTGGAAATTTCATGTTAGAGTTTAAACAATTACCTTATGGTAAGGTAGTTAAAATTTCAAAAAAATAATTCGTGTGTGTATTTAGCTAATAATACAATTTGTTCTCTGTGGGATTTATTGCCTCTCCTAACGTACAGAATCGAAATGATTAAAAACCATCAATTTGTAAACTACTTCAAGATTCTGCGAAGAGGATTACAAAGTCAAAGTGGTAATACTTTTCAAAATGCGTTAAATATTCTTAAACCAAAAAACAACCCGAATAGTGAAAATGTGTGCATGATTCTGGAATTAATTTATACTTATCCTGATATCTTTGAAAGCGAGTGTAGTGCAAATGTATAATGAAAAAAAGTGACGTTTAATGAACATCATAATCGAGTTCATAATCTTATAACGTGGAGCTATGCATACAATTTATCTAGAAAAAAATACTGGGAATTCATGGTAGCGGACAGACTACGCTTTCGTAGAAGAATCGAGGCAGTTTCAAATATTCTTGACCTCATTTTAGATGTAAATCATAGATGTAAAATATTTAATGAAAGATTTAAAATAAAAGAACATAATAAATAAAATTTGTTTTATTTAATTTGAATACATAAAATGTTTACATGTTTATACTAATTCATTTTTATTAATCCAAGAATTGTGTTTGTTGTCTAAGCCGAGCCATTTAACATAGAGTTTGTTCCCTTTTCTTCTCAAAACTTTTTCTACTAAATAAATATTTGGATATTTAACACTCTGAATTTCATATGCATAGAAGCCTCCTTCAATTTGCTTCCCTTCTTGATCTTCCAAAAGGTAAGTGGTAGGATTAGTATTGCGTACTTTCCGTATCTTAAAAACTTCATTTGACCAATTGGGAGTATATCCTTTTGAAAAAGCTTCTCGATATTTACTTATTCTTACGTAATCACCTTCACGAAATTTTTGTCTGTGTGGATCGACTGTTTTGAGATAACTATATACAGTTTGAAGCAAATGTTTTTCATCTTTCTTTTTAACGGCCCTAGGTTTCATTCTAGTGGTGCTGTGTTTAGTGTTATTGTATTTTTTTACTATTTCTGGTAAAATATTATAACCATTTATAGTTTCCTTGTAAACTAAATTGTTTCCACATTATATTTTTTAATGTTCTATTTACTCTTTCTACAACACTTGCTTTAAGGTTCGAAAGTACTGTTATCTTTCCATCAAATCCTTAAAATCTTTATTGTAAAATTCCTTTCCCATGTCTGTCTGTAAATTTTTCGGTACAGACTTCATTTCTAGTAAAATTTTCTTCATTGCATTTGATACATCTATTGCATTTTTTCTTTTCACTGGCTGAGCCCATACAAATTTACTAAATACATTTATAACAATAAGGATATATCGGTAATCTTTATTACTTTTAGCATACGGGATCATTTCTACCAAATCAGCTTGAATTAGATCATTTAGACCTTTAACAATTACATGTCTTCTCCGAAAATTTTTTCTGGCTGGTTTATGTAATTCTTGAACTACATCTTCTTTAATCTTACTCATTTCGTAATATTGGACACTTTAAAACTATTCTGACTGAAAGTGTACTAGGTTTTTTTGTGGGTGCTAGAAACATCAATTGATCACCCCTAAACAGCTCTAGACCAACGCATTCGCTGGCTTTTAATGACTTATCCCCCTTTTTTAAATGAATATTTGTATCTAGAGGTCCGATATCAATATTTTCAACTACTGCAGAACTTAAAGGAAATATGTATTCGTTAGAAACACCAGCGTAGATCTCCTCTATTAAGTATGAGTAACCCAATAGCTTATTATCTACGCTATATGGAATCCCTGAATTTTTTCCCTGAACTGTCAATACACAATAATATTTATGAGTAAAATCATCAGGTTTTAGAAAATGTCTTCCAAATTTATCAATAGGCATGGTGAGCGTTCACTGAATGGGCTTATACTGTGCAGAAGATCTATACGTAGTCATTATTTAATGATTTTCAGTTCCCGTAATTCTTCCAAAATTGAGACAATTTCATTTTTATGGCCATCATTCCCCGCCATTTGGGAGGCTAGTAAAAGTCTTAATCTATTTATTAATTCATTGGGATCATCATAATACACGTAATCAATTTTTTTATTAGACAAGTTCAGCATCCCACCTCTCGTAGGCTGATTAAATGATTGAGATCTAGGACGAATACTACTTTGAGATCTAGTTTTAGGTGCTGGGGGTTTACCAAATGAAGATGTCCTCGGAATTGTAGATTTCAATAAACCTTTATCTATTAAATAGGGCCTAATTATAGTTCTATATTTTACAGTATTCTTGGGTTGAATTTGCCCGTTAGGATCGAAATTTCTACGATAGGTACTAGTACGTTTTAATATATCCATATAATGATCTAAATCTGTCTTATTATAAGCTTTGGGATCTTTCTTAAATAATAATTCATACAGTCCAACGGTGCCAGGGTATAATATATCCCTAACTTTTATGTCTTTACCTTCGATCTTTAATTCAGAGTCGCCTATCTTAAATTTTTCAGTTTCATAATCATGTGTTACGCCGTATATACGGTCATTCGCCGACTCATCCCCTATTATGGACTCATCAATATACATTCTTGGTAAGGGATCATATGCTTGAAGATACTCTTCATATGCTGCTGTTTTAGATAATTCTTGCATGTATTGATGACTTTTGTTTACTTCTTCATTAATTAAGTCGCTACTATTTTGTTCAACAATAGTTGAATTTTGTGCATTGGCTGGATCAAATTGATAAGTATCCTCCAAGAAGCTGAGTCCGGTCATAGGCAAATATTTGTTTACAACATTTACTGGAGATTTTTTAGGCGTTGAACGTTTACTTTGTTCAATTTCTTCAGGTTCTCTTTTAATTAATACTTCTGATTTAATGTTTTGTAATAATTTCTTCAATGGTTCTGTAATAGGTTTATACTCTTTCTCCAATTGAACTTGTGACTGAGCGACATCGGATTTTAAAGACTGGTATTTTTGTCTCACTGATTTTCTTGTTTTTATTAGTTCTTTAGCTAACTTTCTATCCATCTTTACACTTCGATACATTAAGAAGCACTGTATTTGTTCAGAGCATTAGTATATTATATATTATAGTTTAATGTAATTATCAAACCCTTTTCTGTACCTCCCATTAGTTATTGTACAATCTTTATCTATAACCGCAAATCCATATGGCTCTCTCCAGCACAAAGAGCAAAGATCTTTAAATAATTGATATGACATATCGACGTTCACATGATCATCATAAATATGTTTGAGGTTTGTATTATCCTGATGAAAAATAACTATTAAATTAGCATTGTCCCGAATGAGTTGCTTTTGGATTGATGAATAGGTCTGACATAAATAAAAGCAGTCTGTATTCTTATGACGTCCAAAACAAAAGTAATCTCGCATAATATTTTGATTACACGAAGCTACATCATCGAAGATAATAATCGAATTAGGCCTAATCTCTTGAGTCGGTACAACATCTTCTCCTTCATTAAATTCAAAATAACCTATTTCTTTTATTGGTTTCAGTACTTTTCTCAAATATTCATATTTTGATTGGTAAAGGGACTTTGAATACAGGTAAACATTCTCAAATCGGAGTCCATTGGGGTGTGTCAGCAACGTGATAAGTAAATTGGTCTTGCCACAGCCTGAAGAACCAACGACTAAACCTCGCTTGGACAAACCTCCAAATAGTTCACCATGTTTTTGATAATTATTTTCTAGGGAACACTCATCGTGATTTAAAATCGGCAATGTAACATTTTGCTTTTCGACCTTCATTGTAAAACTAAATCTAAGGAACTGTGTTGGCAATCATTTATCGATACTATTTATAAGATCGCGCATTACAGAAATATCAGTTTTGTACAAGACTTTAAACAGGTTATATAATGTTTATACACAATACGCCCGCGGTTAATCATAAACGAAAGCGCGCAAAGAAAGGATCAGGCTTTGTTAATAACCTTATTAATAACTTACCCTTTGAATTGCATATACCAGGTTACAACTATTGTGGTCCAGGTACAAAGCTCTCTAAACGACTTGCGAGAGGTGATAGTGGTATCAATCCTTTAGACGAGGCCTGCAAAGACCACGATATTGCATATTCGCGCTCGAAAGATATAAGCAGTAGACACGAAGCAGATAAAGTGTTAGCGGAAAAGGCATATAATCGATTTAAAGCAAACGATTCTTCAGTTGGGGAAAAAATTTTTGCTTTAGGTGTGGCTGGTGCTATGAAAGCTAAAACCAAGCTCGGAATGGGAATGCGAGGAAAAAAGTACTCTAAACAGAAACGTGGTAGAGGGCTACGTAAGCGTACTATAAGTTTTAATAATGCAGTACAACGAGCACGACGTGGTATTCAAAGCGGTAATTCTCTTATCAAAAACGCGAAACAAGCGTTATCATCGATAGGAACTAAAAACGTTTCGCTACCAAAGAAACGAATCATTCCTATTCCAAAAACAGGCGGATTCCTACCTTTTCTTTTACCTATATTCGTCGCGTTAGGGCTCTTGGAAGTATAGGGGCCGGTGCAGCGAGTATTGCGAAAGCCGTCAATGATGCGAAGGCTGCAAAACAAAAACTCGAAGAAGACAAAAGGCACAACTTAGCTATTGAACAAGTTGCTGTAGGAAAAGGATTATACATACGACCTTATAAAAAGGGCATGGGATTATATCTAGCACCCTATAAAAAAAACTCCCAATAAAGCTACCTCGCCGAGCATTAACCAATATAGATTTAATTAAATATGCTAAAGATCTACATATTCCAAACTTTCGTGGTGTATTTATGAGAGATATGTTACCAGTTAAGATAAGAAAAAATGAATGTGGTATAATTAATTTGGATACTTCATCAGGGTCTGGTACTCACTGGACGGCATATGTGAAGAAAAAGAACTCAGTAGTCTATTTTGATAGTTATGGAAACTTAAAACCACCAAATGGAGTCATAAGTTATTTCTATAGCGATGGTAGCTTAAATGAAGTTAAATATAATCATGATCAGATGCAAAAATATAATTCAAATAATTGTGGTCACCTATGTCTAAAATTTTTATATAACGAATGTAAATAAAAAATTTCCTCATTATATGTGTAATTTTTATTGAACAACATGTCCCTAACCTTTTCTCTTACGGGGAATTCCTCCACCTTAACAACAGATTTCAATCCGCCTATATATTTAGAGGATAATTCCGATTATGTTATCGGTTTATCAAACTTTTGAGACGTTTAATGTTATACCAAAATCGATGAAAAAAACAATAAATTTACTTATGGTAATATAACCACAACCATTCCTGTTGGCGCCTACGAAATTAATGATCTTAATAATTTTATTCAAAAAACAACTCATAAGCCAGCTGTTATTAATATTATCGCAAATCGTAATACTTCGACGGTTAAAATAGAAACAAACGTCAATATCGATTTTACATCAGAAAATTCCATAGGACGTCTTTTGGGATTTGAAAAAAAGGGTACTTAAAGCAAATGAATTAAACGAGTCTGACTTTCCAGTACAAATAATTAAGGTGAATGCTTTATGCATTGATTGTAATATTGCGACTGGTTCTTATTCAAATGGACTACCTGTTCACATAATTCATCAGTTCTTCCCAACAGTGGCTCCAGGATATAAAATAGTGGAATCGCCTTTAAACATTCTGTATTTTCCTGTAAGCGTTAAGACAATCAACTCAATTACCATTAATATAGTCGATCAAGACGGGAATCTTGTCAATTTCCGTAAAGAAACCATCACGGTAAGACTACATTTAAAAAAAGTCAAGTTAAGATGGTAGTTCGGTATAATTGTAAATACCACATACCTAGAACAACTAAACGTGGTTATAAAAGAAAACCGAAGAATAAATTTTTAGTCAGTAATAAGAAGAACGTTAGTGTAGTAACACCTGAGAATAAGATTTTCTTACAATCTCTTGGTTTTGAAGTACTCATATAATGGATATTAAATGTTACACAATCCAGTTTTTACAACTATCAACCTTTCGTGGCCGCTAAATTTGATTATAATGATGAAATTAGAATCCCAATTCAAGAACTGGACGCGTATACCTTACCAAGTGAAAGTCTTCTATACTTAGAGGGAAATCTAACGAAAGATGATGGAACACCAGCTACTAAGTTAAAATTGATAAATAATGCTTTTAATTTTCTCTTTAGAGAAATTCGATATGAGATAAATGGTATTGTCATTGATTCAACTCGAAATGTTGGACTGACATCTACCCTAAAAGGATATTTATCTTTTAATGAAAGTGAAAGCATCAAACTTCAAAATGCTGGGTGGTTTCCTAAAGATAGTATAATTCCAGATAGTAATAAATTTAACGTTTGCATCCCACTTAAAATGCTAATGGGCTTTTTTGAAGATTACAAAAAGATTATATTAAATATGAAACAAGAATTAGTTTTAATTCGAAGTAGCAATGATTTAGATGCTGTAAATAGTGTGGATGATACAGAAAAACCTAAAATTAATATTGATAAGCTTTATTGGAGAGTACCACATGTCTCCGTGGGAATACCACAGCAATTGGCTTTAACCAAGATTTTAGATAAAAATGTTGAAATATTGCTACCATTTAGAAGTTGGGAACTTGTAGAATTTCCTTCACTTTCTCAAACTACAAGACATACTTGGCCAGTAAAAACTACAACTAAGTTAGAAACTCCTCGACATGTCGTAGTGGCTTTCCAAATTAATAGAAAGAATAAGGTAACATCTAATATGAGTACATTCGATAATTGTAATCTTACAAATATTAGAGTATTTTTGAATTCTGAAAGATATCCTTACAACGATTTATTTATTGACTTTAAAGATAATAAATACGCTACATTATACGAAATGTTCTCAAATTTTCGCCATTCATATTACGAAATAGGGAATGAACCCATATTTACACCTAAAGAATTCAAATCCATATCACCCATAACCCACATCGACTGTTCTCGTCAAAAGGAGACTATTCAGTCAGGATCAGTTGTTATGCGCATCGAATTCGAAACAAGCGAAAATATTCCAAATGATACTACAGCATATTGTTTAATTTTGCATGATCGTTTATTCCGGTATAATCCATTAACAAAAATTGTTAGGCAGGTTTAAATTACTTAAGAAAAGTACTGTAAGTTCCCAAGTTAGTTTATGATGATCTCTAACTACAGAAAGACGTTGAGAGAACATCAGAAAAAACTTAGAGATTTAAAGAAAGCGGTTGAACTATACAGTTTAAAAGTTTTAGTGATGAAAAATATAGCAAACATAAAAATATGCCATTAATTTTGGACGTGCAAGGGTTCAAAGCTGAAAAAAATAAGTTTATTATTAAGGAACTGGCTGCCTATAATGGTTATAAAACAGCACACTATATTTTTAAGCCGCCATTTTCGATCAAACTTCTACCACCAGATTTAGAAAAGCAAGTTAATTGGCTAACACATAATTATCATGGTATACATTGGAATGAAGGATGTACTCCATATTTCAATTTTGGAAAGATTATCCGTGAGCTAACCGAAAGTGAAGAACAAATCTATGTAAAGGGAAAAGAAAAGGCTGTATACATAAAAGAATATTCTTCAACGCCAGTATATGAGTTAGAAGAACATCCACCACTCCAGTTTTCTGAACCTCGATGTTTTTGCCATTTAAAATCTAAATGTATGTGTTCTCTATCAAATGTATTTTATCTTTATGAAAATTTTATAATGTCATAGTTTTAAAATAAAACAAATTAAACATATTTCACGTATTTTATTTATCACCGTATAAAATATTCTATTAATAATATTATGTAGTTTATAGTTCCATATAATAAGCATCTGCGTACCAGATGTTTAACATCTATCATACATATCGTATGACTTAACTTGTCTAGACATGTTTGTCAGGTGATACACATCTGGTCGCCAGACGTTATTTGTAAAGTTCACCAGATGTTAATCTCTCTCACCGGATATACACAATCTGCTCGCCAGCCGTTACCGTGGGAATGCGCATTGTTGTCCTCTCCAGATGTAATGATATATAATGCAACGATAAAATATATTCGGCAGTATCGTTCAGTTTATTCTCCAACAATGAAGTGTGACTATTGTAACAAGGTTTTCTCAAGGAAAAGCAATTTAGTTCGACATATTCGTCAATATTGTTCCGTTCTAAATAATGGTAATAAGAAACGAAAAAGTGATAGTGTGGTTTCATCTTGTGAGCCACCAGACAAAAAACAAAACTCCGATAGTGTGCCTTCTTCGAGTGGTATTAAGAGAAAGAGTTCAACACTTTGTGAATGTTGTGGGGCACATTTTTCATCATCTTTCAACCTGTTAAGACACATTAATAACAGTTGTTCCGGTTCAAATACTGGAAATCATCTTTCAAGCAATTCAATTGGTAGAAAAAAAATTCTTCGAACTATTGTGAGCAGTTTTGGGAATGGTGTTGATAAACTTCACAATGCATTCAAAAGTCGGATTGCTAGTTACCGTTTTAGTAGTCCTAGAACCCATATCGATTATTCTGATTTTACGCAAGAAGTGAAGCATAAAGTGTTGGGTGTAATTGAGAAATACTTACAGAAATACCACACCATTAAAATTAATTTTGAGCTATTTGGACTCTATACCATACCTGAAAAGAACTTGTCTGATATTAAGTCATTTAATACCAAGAACAAAATAATCACTATTTCAACAGATCTGAATCGGATTTTTGAAGAATTTCGCGGAGAGATGACTTCACAAGCATCCGAGTTTCAAGAAAAGGACTCTGGTTGGACATTAAAACATATAATGTTCCTTGATGTGAATATAAATAAGTTTACACCGATGTCAGCTTCATCATATATTAAGTTACCCAAAGCCATAGAAGTAAAGAAGGCTGTTTTAAATATACAGAACATGGACAGTGCTTGTTTTGCTTGGTCGATTAACGCAGCCATTTTTCCTGCAGAAGGGGATCTAGTGAAAATTACTTCATATCCCCATTATGACACGTTACTAAATTTTACAGGTATGGATTTTCCTATAAAACTAAAAGATATTCCTAAATTTGAAAAAAATGAATAACATCTCCGTTAATGTGTTTGGTATTGAGTCTGAATTTAAAGATGGAAAAACTATTACTGAGGTGGTTGGACCTTTACATTTTACTTCATGTCGACAAGCTACACATGTTAATTTGTTACTTTTGTCAGATGATGTGGGAAATAATCATTATTGTCTCATAAAAGACTTATCAAGATTAGTTTCAAAACAAAAATCAAATCACCATAACCGATTATATATTTGTGATGGGTGTCTACAATCGTTTAGAAAAACAGGACAGTTAAAAATGCATGAAAAAAATGACTGTAATCATAGATATACGAAGTTGCCATCTACTGACTTAAAAATTAATAAATACGGTGAATCAGTGCCTGAAAATATCCTTAAATTTATAAACTTTGAGAGACAATTACCAGTTCCATTTATCATTTATGCTGATTTCGAGAGTTTGCTGAAACCCATCGACCATAATGAACCTTGCGATGATAAATCATTCACTGTTAAAGTAAGTGAACACCAGCCTTATTCTTTTGCCTTTTATGTGAAATGTAATTTTGATGATAAGTACTCAAAGATTGTAACATATCGAGGACCCAATGCTGCTGAAGTATTCACCGAAAAGTTGGATGAAACAGCTCTAGAGTTATACAATAATCACTTAAAACACGTTAAAGAGATGCTCCCTCTATCAGACCAAGAGAAGACCGAATATGAAAACGCTGTATGCTGTCACATTTGTAAGAAACCTTTCAAAGCTGGTGATACGAAAGTACGCGATCATTGCCATTTAACAGGCCGCTTCCGTGCTGCTGCACATTCTGTTTGCAATTTAAACTACAAAGTTTCAAAATTCATACCAGTTTTCTTCCACAATCTAACAAACTATGATAGCCACCTATTCATTAAGAAATTGGCTTCCAATAAAGAACGTGTTTCTGTAATAGCTCAAACCAAAGAGAAGTACATCTCATTCTCCAAATCAATCCTTGTGGAAAAATCTACAAACGCTATTGTGCCGGACACATACTTGAGATTGAAATTTGTAGATTCTTTTCGATTTCTATCCAAATCTCTCGATAAATTAAGTCGAAGTTTGGTATCTGATCAATGTACTGAGACTAGAAGATATTTTGAAAACGAAGAAGAATTCAGTTTAATCAGACGGAAGGGGGTTTTTCCTTATAATTATATGGATTCATTTAAAAAATTAGAAGAAACTCTGTTACCTTCACAAGATAAATTTTATAATGAATTAACTAACGAATCTCTTTCTGATGATGATTATGAGCGAGCCAACAGAGTATGGACTACTTTCAAATGTAAAACGTTGGGAGATTACGCAGATATCTATCTGAAATCTGATATTTTATTATTAGCCGATGTATTTGAAAACTTTAGGAAAGTCTGTTTGGAACAGTACAAATTAGATCCAGCTCATTATTTGACGGCACCTTCTTTGAGCTGGGATGCTATGTTACGTCATACACAAATCAAATTGGAGCTTCTGACCGACGTGGATACCGTACATTTCTTCAGAAAAGTTATTCGAGGAGGTGTAGCACAATGCAGCAAAAGAAAGGCTGTGGCCAATAATAAATTTTTGTCGAACTATGATCCTAGTAAACCAACGTCATACATTATGTATCTAGATGCGACCAATTTATACGGAGCAGCCATGAAACAAAGATTACCTACTGAAGGTTTCAGGTGGCTTGAGAAAAAAGAAATTGAAAATTTCAACTATTCCACCATTGAAGACAATTCATCCAAAGGCTATGTTTTGGAAGTTGACTTGGAATATCCTTCACACTTACACGATGACCATAATGATTTACCATTCTGTCCAGAACAAATGACTCCTCCGAAATGTAAGACTTCCAAATTAATACCGAATTTACGTAATAAATGTAAATATGTTATTCATTACAAAAATTTAAAGCAGTGTTTGAAATATGGAATGAAATTAAAGAAGATACACAGGATATTAGAATTCTCCCAATCAGCGTGGCTGGGTTCATATATTGATTTAAATACGAATCTCCGAAATGCTGCTAAAAACGAGTTTGAGAAGGATTTATTCAAGTTGATGGTAAATTCAATTTTCGGCAAAACAATGGAAAACGTTGATAAAAGACAGAACATTAAACTATGTTCATGCTGGGAAAATAAAAAAGGTACTCTAGGTGCAAGAGCTTTAATAGCCTTGCCACATTTTAAATCATGTTCTGTATTTGATGAAAATCTAGTAGCAGTTCAATTGGAAAAATTAAAAGTTGTTTATGATAAACCAATCTACGCAGGTTTTTCAATTTTGGATATTTCCAAGACTATCATCTACGAATTTTTATACGGTTACATTAAATCCACGTATGGAGATAAAGCAACTGTCCTATACACAGACACTGATTCGTTAATTTTAGAAATTTTCACAGACAATGTTTATGATGATATCAAGAAGAATATTCAATATTTCGATACTTCTAATTATGATGCAGACAACATACATGACATGCCTAAAACAAAGTCTGTAGTAGGAAAAATGAAGGACGAATACGCTGGAAGACCTATAGAATCTTTTTATGGAACAGGTGCGAAAGCGTATTGTGTTAAAGCTGGTGAAGTTATGAAAAGGGCGAAAGGAGTTTCCAAAAGTGTTATTAAACATCAAATAGATTTTTCTGATTATGTTCAAGTTGTCGAAAACGGTAGTGTAATATTTCGTAAAATGTCTATATTTAAATCCACTTTACATACCATTCACACAGAATTAAAAAATAAAGTAGCCCTATCATCTGCTGATGACAAAAGGTACATTACACCTGGAGAAGTGAATACCTTGTCCTGGGGGCATCATCTAATTACTGAAAGTAGTGATCAAAATTTAGATATTCTATTAAAATATGCTGAACGTTTGATGGGGATGGAGGGACCTGAACTTGGATGGGATAGTGTTGATTTGGATGAGCCCGAATCAGAATGGGATAACTTTGATTTGAGTTTATTAGATTTGTAATTCATATTTGAATAAAATAACATATAAAGTACTATTTGTTTTATTGTTTCATCTAAGTTTACAATTAATATAACATAGAAAAATAAATATTGAACAGTTCATCCACACCTTTCCAAACCCCATTTACATATATGACATCTAGATTGTGGATTTGGTGGACCATCCACATGACCACGCCATTCGGGTCTATTGTGATGTACGAAACACGGTAGTTGAATGAGAAGTTTGAAATCTTCTGTGTACTCCCGTGGTAGCTTGGGCCATGTATACAGGAGTTCAAGAGGGCCAACTTTTTCAATTAAATACTGTAGTGGAAAATTCAGGAGTTCTTCCTTAGTAAAATCACAAAAGTTTACCTTCGTGCTTGTCTATCAGGTCCATGTTCTTTTACACAAGTTAACTCATGAGACATAGCTCTCGAACACTTGTAAAAATCAATTTAAACACTAGCAATGAACAGCAAAATGCTATGTACCAACAAAGTATTGCGTACCAAGTTATAAAATAATCTGCTCCATATTCCATTCCGGTATTTGTACCATTTGTGGTGGCGGGGATAATAGGAGTGGGGGGTTTGTTATAAAGTTCCAACCATTCAGAATCTTGACTGGAACCATTACTTTTTCTTAGACGTAGTTTGTACATAGTGCTGTTGGCAGGTATTGGATACGTGAGGGTCGCTACAATATTATCTGTATAAGGCTTCATTCTCCCCCATTTAGAAGGCCAGCTGTCAGTTCGTGTTCCATTACTATTGAAACATATAAATACTTCTTTAGCATTGTGAGGATGCTGAACAAAAAGAGAATTTTGAAAAATGGCTTGCAAAACTATGAACTGTGATGGTGTCATTGTTATATTTATAAACATACTAATATTCTTTCAAAATTGTTACGAATATATATCATTACGTATTTAATTGTATTTTTAAAAGGAAGTTCGAGCGGTCTAAGGCACCAAGCTTAAGCTTTGAGTCTCCGAAAGAGAAGACCGCCCACACACTTTTTATTATGTATGGGTAAGAAATAGGAAAACAAGATTTAAACAAATTTAATTTATTAAAAACATTACATATAATTTATTTATTAGCAAACCTTTGCTTATTTTTAAATACTTTTTCATCCCACATTTTTACATCTTCTGGAGGTATATGTAAATTAATTTTATTATTTATTTGAAGGTGAAGATGTCGTTTTACATCCTTTTCTTTTATGAATTGCTCGGTATTGTAGTAGAGAGTGTCATCCATGTTCCAGTTTTCTTCCTGAAAATTTTCTTGTGACCTCACACACACCATGTTTCACTTTAAAATGCTTCCCGTATCGGTGAATTCAATATACGGAAAGGGTCGCTCACGTAATCTAGATTGACTTTAATTGGTCTTGTTTGGTTACACATATGCGTACATAAACTTATTATCAGTTTAGGTCTACTCAACCAAGAATCCTGGGGTAGATATCGTGTACTAATAATTCTACGACAAACACAACACTGTTTTGTCTCCACTACAGAAGGTATCTTATGTTCTTGTGGTATTACTATATTCAGCATTACGTTCTCCTTAAACATATAAATCTAATACAATTTGCTAGATATATACTAATCGTAGATCCTCCCACCTAAAATTTAAATCATCTATGTGTACTCGCCATATGTTCATTATGGTCGTCAAGCATATGCATGCCACATGTGGCCTAGACAATACACATCGGATGTGCACCAGACGACATCCTGTTCCCACATGCATTAATCTGTTCAGGTCATTCCCTCTGCCAGAACCCCTCACATGTTTAACATCTATGCGCCATATGGCGGATGTAGTCTAGACAGCATCCTGTTCCCACACATGCCTTTATGCACATGCGCATTAAAATCTGATCATTGATCACTGCTCTCTGCTCATTCGCTTTCTCCTTAGGTAACTACTAATAATATAGTCACAAATTAAGCCCACTCGATCCCTTTCTAGATAATTGTGGAACTCTGAGAGTGGAAGGCAGATTAAGAAAGTCTACTCTTAAATTTGAAGGTAAACATCCAATAATTCTTCCCACTAAACATCATTTAACCACTTTGATTATTAGACATGAGCGTATCCGAAATTTACATGCCGGGCCGCAATTAGTATTATCTGCTATAAGACGCCAATATTGGCCTTTGCACGGTAGGAAGGTAGTTCGAAATGAAATTAGGAAATGTATAAATTGTTTTCGTGTAGCACCTATTACCGTGTCCCAAAAAATGGGTGATGTGCCAGTTGAAAGAGTAACTCCGTCACGTCCTTTCTCTATTAGTTCAGTAGATTTTGCTGGGCCTTACCTGATTAAAAATAGTAAACATCGTAATAATACGTTTCTAAAGGCCTACGTATGCATTTTTGTTTGCTTCTCTACCAGAGCTGTGCATGTAGAACTCGCTACCGAATTGTCGACTAACAGTTTTTTTAATGTGTTTAAAAGATTCATAGGTAGGCGTGGTCTTTGCTTACAAATCTTTTCCGACAACGCTACTAATTTTGTAGGAGCCGACAATGCTCTAACAAATTTCATAAGCAAGTGTGAGGATCCTCATTTTAAACAATATTTATTGGACAACAAGATTGTGTGTAATTTTACTCCGCCCCGTTCATCACATTTTAACGGTTTAGTCGAGGCTGCAGTTCGTCAATTTAAATATCACTTAAAGCGTGTTATGAAGGATGTAACCCTAACATATGAAGATTTCTATTCAATATTTGTACAAATAGAATCAATCTTAAATTCACGGCATATGTACCCGCTCACCGAGGATCCGGACAGCCTTGAAGTATTAACCCCAGGACACTTCCTAGTGGGATCCTCGTTAATGTCCATGCCGGAAAACTCCGTTCTCGAAAATCGCCCTACTCGTGTAAGTGTATATCGGCATTTGAAACTTTTAATACAGCAATTTTGGTTAAGGTGGTGTAATGATTCCTTACACATATAACAGCAACGATTTAAATGGAGGTATGCTGAGGACTCTAAATTCTTACTAGGAAAATTAGTATTGTTAAAGAAAGATAATACGCCACCTTTTAGTTAAAAAATTGCTCGTATTGTCCAAATTCACCCAGGTGATGATGAAAAGACTCGCATAGTGACAGTTAAAACTCATCATGGACTATTTAAACGTGCGTTAATAAAATATGTGTACTGCCGATAGAAGCTGAATAGTTGTTGCAGTATTGAAAGTGGTACTTTCAAGGGTGGCGGCATGTCCGGTATCACCCTACTTATTAATGGAACGCATCTCTACCCAGAAAGGTATTTGTTTTGTTCTGTGCAAACTAGATGGCGCAGGAGTTAAGAACTTGAACAGTAGAGTTGTGACAGAATTGTCATATGTCAGACATGTTTGTTAATATTAGATTTTCTAAATAGTTTTCATTGTTTAACACATTAAAGTTTATGTTCCTTATTTTTACGTGTTAGTGCAATAATAACATCCATCACTGTTGTCAAGATTATGTGTTAGATCAGTTGTTTTTATCCAGTTTCCCTAATAAACAACGTGCTCCTGCACTCCAAAACATCATTTCAGGCGTTGCCTTTTACTTATTCTAACCCTTTATGGTAGAACCAGCTACACACAAATGATTCAGCGGAATTTTGCGATATAAAGCATTAGAGCAAACCCGCGGATCGCACACTATTATTTAGCAGTATTAACAAAAAAAATAATTCAATCATTGGCATGAAATGAGACTTTTATGAGCGTGCCTAAAACAGTTCAGGAAATAATAATAAAAAATACGTTTTCGACACTTTCTTCTGGAGACTGTAGCAACTGCTCAGGGAAGCATTTTTGGGCATATGTTTATATGAAATGTTTGTCTGATTTTCATAAGTACTACAACAACCGAAATTAGACTGACCTTTTAGAAATACCCGTTTTAGGACCAGTTATAATTTAAACACATAAATGAGTATAGTCATTCACAGATTGTAAAAGTCAAATATTGTGAAACATCTGGACAAATAATGTAAACAACTGTTAAGGTATGTCTTTTCTAGAGGTTTGCATATGTCAAAGAAAAACATGACAGCAATTGAATAAATATTGCGCATCATCATTACCCATAAAATTATTTTTATAAAAATCAATGTTGCAAATAAAGAAATACAGTCCAAACTCTCGTCTAAATCAATAAGAGAAAATAAAGGCAATTAGCCTTAACATATGGTTCCTGCGAGCCGGATGGTATTCAACATAATTTCGCAAGCACTTTTCAGTTCTATACGTGCAACACTGATAGAATTGTAACCAGCCAGAGTTGTAGCCTGCGGAAAACATGGTTTGGTACCTCGACGTTTGAACATCTGAGGCGATGGAGCAGTCAACCAAGTTAAGCAGTTCCATACGCAAGTATATTTGTACGAATACAGTAAACGGTTTTTGTACTTATTTAATTCACATTTTTTAAAATCATTTGCTTAACATTCTATCGCAATTTAAGTATATTTAATAACGTATTTTATAAGATTTCAAACGAAATGACATTAAGTTCAGATTTATTTCACGCCTTTAAGATACTTTATATTTTTGTTAAAATATATTTCCAAATACTTTTTAAAATGGAAGAAACTCAATCAAAACTAAGTGGTTTTGTCATGAAACATGGACAAATTAAAGCACAATTAACCAGATTTGCTACTCTCGTGACTAAATTTGACAACGATAGATGCTTAATCGAGTTAACAACTCGTTTAGAAAAAATTGAGATCCTTTAGAGTGAATTTAACTGTATTCAATCAGACATTGAAATATTCGATGACAGTGAATGTCAAGTAAGCGAACGTGAATCTTTCGAAAGTAAATTTTTTTATATTGTCTCAAGAGCAAAATGTTTGATTATCCAAAATAGCACACCAATGAAGTCAGTAGATACAAATAGTTTTCGACAAGTAAAATTACCAACATGAGAATTGCCTGCTTCTAATGGTCAATATGAACAATGGCAACAAGTTCATGATGCGTTCGAGGCTTTAGTGAACAAAGACTCATCTTTAAGTAACATTCAGAAATTTTATATTTAAATTCGAGCTTAAAAGGTGAAGCTGCGGCGATTACTCAATCGATCGAGGTTTCAGATTTGAACTATACCCTAGCATGGGAGCTTTTATGCGAACGCTTTGGAAACAAACGAGTAATTGTAAACTCATATATTAACTCTCTAATTAACTTGCCAGTTTTAACAAAGGAGACGCATAAACATTTGCGAAATTTAGTTGACAAGTTTCATAAACATACAAGGGCGCTAAAAAATTTAGGCTTACCAACTGAAAATTGGGATGCCTTACTAATCGATGTAATATCTAGAAAATTGGATAATGTCTCTGCTACAACATATTTCATGTTGGATGTTTTGGTTGTTACTATTCTGGTTTAACATTGTAGTGTTTGCTGGGATGGATATTGATTTTGTGGAGCTTAATAAAATCATCCATAACTTATTTTTAAATTTTGTACGATTATCGGATACAAACATTAATGGAAACCCGTGGTGTGACATATATTTGACAATACAGTTAAAATTTCTTAACTATTAATCTGTAATGTGTCAAGTGAACGACCTCAAGAGGTCTTGTAAGTATGGGCGTTAACTTTAATTGAATGTGGTGCGGATTTCGTTCATATTTAACAATTTGTCAAATACTGCAAGTGTTAATATTTTAAAATTGGACGAGTAATAGTTTCTACGCATGTGTAATTAGTAAAGTTGGCGAGTCGTGCGGCAGTTCAACGGTGTGACACTAGGTGTTTACCGGCGGACATATCCGAAGCGAGCCGCGAGACTTGCTGCTCATTTATATTTTTAAAATGACGTGCCTTCGACAACACAGTTTATGTTCGATTTACTGTTAACGCTTATTGCCTGTGATGTTCCCCTTCACATACTAGATAAACAACCATTTTGGGAGTTCTGGAATAAATACAATACCCAGGTGACGTTACCAAGTCGCACAACGTTACGTAACTATGTACCAACTGTACGCGAAGACATTGTAAATAAGATCAAATGTTTATTAAAAAATACACGGTTGTGGTTATGCGTTAACGAGGTAATAGATTTAAAAAAAATTCTATTGTAAATGTTATAGTACGTGTACTGGATTCTCTTAAACCGACATTTTCACTGTTACTAGATAGCAGAAAATCAACTGAGTGTACTGGCAAAACAATGACGCGGATGCTGCTGTCCACGTTAAAAAATTTGACCTGTTAGCAAGTCAAGTGTTGATGTTTGTGACCGATGGTGCCGCGACAATGCGTTTGGTGGGCCGTTCTCTTCAAGAACACGGTTGTAGGTTGGTACATGTTACATGTAAAATGCATACATACATCTTGTGGTAGAAACTATTTGATAAGGTTTTCCAGAGGTAGATGCATTAATAGCAGGTACAAAAAAGTGTTTCTTTAATCTCCTAAACGTCTTCGCGGAATCTCACAGCAAGTGTCCCGGTATTCCCAAACCACCACAGCCGATTTTTACACGTTTGGGAATATGGTTGAGGCAGCTTTTCATTATGCTGCATATTTACAACAAATAGAAGCTGTAATACTATCCTGACAAGACTGCAGCTATTAAGGAAAGCCAGGTAAAATTCGAATATATTTCCGTTGAAACAGATTTAAAAACTATTCACAAGATCTATAAAATATGACATGACGCCATACAAAACTTACAAAACAGTGAGTTGTCGTTAGCGGAGTCACTGCAAATAGTGGACGAAGTAAATCGCCTGCTATACGGTATAGGTGCTTACTTGACATTCATTGTCATCGAATATTTCAATGTCTGATTGAATACAGTTAAATTCACTCTAAAGGATCTCAATTTTTTCTAAACGAGTTGTTAACTCGATTAAGCATCTATCGTTGTCAAATTTAGTCACGAAAGTAGCAAATCTGGTTAATTGTGCTTTAATTTGTCCACGTTTCATGACAAAACCACTTAGTTTTGATTGAGTTTCTTCCATTTTAAAAGTATTTGGAAATATATTTTAACAAAAATATAAAGTACCTTAAAGGCGTGAAATAAATCTGAACTTAATGTCATTTCGTTTGAAATCTTATAAAATACGTTATTAAATATACTTAAATTGCGATAGAATGTTAAGCAAATGATTTTAAAAAATGTGAATTAAATAAGTACAAAAACCGTTTACTGTATTCGTACAAATATACTTGCGTATGGAACTGCTTAACTTGGTTGACTGCTCCATCGCCTCAGATGTTCAAACGTCGAGGTACCAAGCCATGTTCTCCGCAGGCTACAACTCTGGCTGGTTACAATTCTATCAGTGTGGCACGTATAGAACTGAAAAGTGCTTGCGAAATTATGTTGAATGCCATCCGGCTCGCAAGAACCATATGTTAAGGCTAATTGCCTTTATTTTCTCTTATTGATTTAGACGAGAGTTTGGACTGTATTTCTTTATTTGCAACATTGATTTTTATAAAAATAGTTTTATGGGTAATGATGATGCGTAATATTTATTCAATTGCTGTCATGTTTTTCTTTGACATATGCAAATCTCTAGAAAAGACATACCTTAACAGTTGTTTACATTATTTGTCCAGATGTTTCACAATATTTGACTTTTACAATCTGTGAATGACTATACTCATTTATGTGTTTAAATTATAACTGGTCCTAAAACGGGTATTTCTAAAAGGTCAGTCTAATTTCGGTTGTTGTAGTACTTATGAAAATAAGACAAACATTTCATATAAACATATGCCCAGAAATGCTTCCCTGAGCAGTTGTTACAGTCTCCAGAAGAAAGTGTCGAAAACGTATTTTTTATTATTATTTCCTGAACTGTTTTAGGCACGCTCATAAAACTTTGTGTAATTTTGTTTAAATCTAGTGCTAAAATTATCAAAAAAATTGGCGACAAAAATAATAAGTCTCATTTCATGCCAATGATTGAATTTTTTTTTTGTTAATACTGCTAAATAATAGTGTGCGATAAAAAACTTACAAAACAGTGCGTTGTCGTTAGCAGAGTCACTGCAAATAGTGGACGAAGTAAATCGCCTGGTATACGGTATAGGTGGCGCAAAAAATGTGCGCGTTAGAGAAAAGTTCGCACCGGTTTTACCAGATTAAGACAAATTTGTGATGGTACTGATGGTGCTTCTCCAAATCCGTTAAGTGTGTTCAAAGACTATTTTAAGTATGCCTGTATTATATCAATATATGTCGAAAGGTCGTTCTCAAAATATAAGCATATTTTTTCAACACACCGAACATCACTCACGGAGACAACCATAGAAATATACCTGATGCTGCAAAGTTTTTAGATTTTCTCCGGTGTGTGATAATTAAGCTAGTTCATCAAGCTAGTTAAGAGGGTAAGTTGTGCATACTTTGTTATACATTGTAACAGTATATTGCTTTTGTTACTAGTTAATTTCTTTTATTATGTTTATTATGATGCGTACGCATAATGTCCTGCAGTGCATTTTGGCCAGCTTTAGTAATTAGGTCTCGGTTATTCCGCAATGGTTCCTTTTACTTTCGGATTATACTATATTATATCCTTTTGTTTCCGCGTTTTGAACGTCTTCTAGTCCGGACGCTCACCTAACCAATATAAACATAGAAATTTTTAAAGTGTTCTTACTGACGTTACAAATAGTAGGCATGATAGTTCCATCTTTGATCAATAAAGCATATGTTTTATAGAGTTCTATATAATTTTTGAAAAAATTAGTAGTTTCCTTTTCGATTTGGGTCTTGTCAAATTTGACAATCAATCGATTTTCTGTTTAACTAAACAACCTTTGCTTGGTTGGTTTGTCAACCGGCATATTAACTATTTGATTCTGAAAATAATTTAGAGGTATTTCTGATATTACCATAGGCTGGGCAGGTTTCTCGACACTTGTATGAACTGTTTTCTTGTTCTCGTCTTCGGATTATGGCTTTAATTTTCTCAAGTGCCTAATGTTCCAGAAAGAGGTGAAATAACTTGGACATATTGTGTCTTCGAAGAATGGACCCGGGCAAGAGATGTGGAACAATTTACTGTTATTGCGAAGCCACTACACCGGCTCACAGAAGAGAAGGTTCGGTACCAATGGGCATAAGAGTGCGAAACATCATTCAGAAACTGAAATCAGCACTATGTACAAGTAATAATAATAATAATAATAATAATAATAATAATAATAATAATAAGGCAAGGGGGTGCAAAGGACCGGCAACCTCCACGCTGGTGCACCCTGGACAGGCAGAGGCAACTCTGCCTGACAAATGCCGGCCGGGGGGTACCAAGGCTAATCACCTAGTACCCCTTACACTTCTGGTTCCATATAATCTCAGAAGAAGGGCCCCTCACGACCGACCCCAATCGGATGGGGGTCAGAGACAAGTGGGAGGGGCCTCACCGGAACGTCTCAATCATAACGACCGCGACGGACAAGGACGCTTTAAGTGGACGAGGGAACTTCGGGATGACTTGCTGACCTGCCGCGAGAGTAGCGAACCTGAGCGGAGGGGATACATGGCGCGATTGCATGCACTTTGGTGCGAAATGCACCCAGAGCATCGCGCCTTCTCTCAACAACATATAAGACGTCTGGTAGAGTTTTTACTCCCAGAATCCGGCGCATAGCAGCCGGATTAAGACGTCAACACCATACTCTAAATCTGACAGTGATGCTTACCATCAAGCAGCACTGTCTAGATAGGATCCGAGCGCTCATGGCGATAAAGAAAACATTAAAGAGGCGAGTGAGGAGTATGGAACAAAACAATTTGTTCCGTACGAATCCTTCCCGCCTCTTTCAAGAGCCACAGCGTGTTGTCGACAATCCGCCGACTGTAGAAGGTGTCGAAACCTTCTGGAAGGGAATCTACGAAACAACGCATCCATTCAATAGCGACACTCCATCAATTGCACACTTCGAGGCTCTGTGCCACAGACATCGTCAAGAGCCAGAAGAAGTGCGCCCGGCAATCAGTACGGAGGAAGTTCAACAAGCACTTATTGGTACCAAGAACTTCGCTGCCCCAGGCCCAGACGGCATTAACAACTGGTGGTGGAAGAAATTTCCTTCCACTCACCGCCGTCTGGCGCGAGTTTTCAACTCATGGTTGAACGAGGGGCAGCAGATTCCGGACTGGTTCGTCGAGGGACGCACTGTGCTTATCCCCAAAAAGGGGGATCTTTCCGACCCGAGGAATTATAGGCCGATCACTTGCCTCAACTCCTGCTACAAGATATTTACACGTATCTTGTATGCTAGGACACTGAGGTCTGTTGATCCGGTCTTCCAGCAGATACACGAACAGCGTGGTGCCAAGAAGGGCATGGCAGGTTGCAAGGACAGCCTGCTGATAGACCGCTGTATTACACAGGATTCTGTGCAATACAAGCGGAATCTATCGATGGCCTGGATTGATTACCGCAAGGCATTTGATACAACATCGCACCAGCTATTGTTGTACTTGCTCGAATGTCTTGCGGTACCAGCACCACTAGTGAGATGCATAGAACAGCTGCTGCCGCTCTGGAAGACCCGCTTCACCATAACATCAGGTGCGCAGCGGGTCACGACAGAGCAGGTGGCATTTAGGAGAGGAGTTTTCCAGGGTGACTCCCTGAGTCCTCTCCTCTTCTGCATCTCACTGTTGCCGTTGTCTGTTGGGCTCCGCCAAACCCGCGGATATCAATGTGGGCCACCCAGCGACCGGAGGCATAAGGTCACCCATCTATTTTATATGGATGACCTTAAACTTTATGCCTCCGGAGAGCGTGAACTACAAAACGCTCTTAGGGTGGTCGAAGAATATACGCGGGCAATTGGTATGGAGTTTGGGTTGGACAAATGTGCAGTCGTCCACCTCAAGAGAGGACGATGCGGGGAATTCCCTGAAGATGCGCAGCTCGCGGACGGAAGCATCCTAAGACATCTGGATGCCGGAGAGACCTATACATACCTGGGTGTGCAACAAAGGCACATCCAGGATGTATCACAAATAAAGGATTCTCTCCGCGGCAAGTACAGACACCGCCTCCGAAAGATTTGGTCTTCCGAACTTTCGGGGAAGAACAAGGTATCTGCAACTAATATGCTTGCCGTTCCGATTCTGCTCTATTCCTTTGGAGTAGTAAAGTGGAGGGTAGATGAGCTGCGCCAATTAGACAGAGATACCCGCAAGATGATGAATATTCACAGAAGTATTCATCCTAGATCGTCCGTTCCTCGTGTGTACCTCCCACGTCATCGGGGGGGCCGAGGACTCTTGAGCCTGGAGTGTACGCATGGCAGAGTAGTACTGAGTATGGCATGTAACATACTCAGGAGCTCAGATCCCCTCCTGCGGTTCGTAAAACATCACGAAACTGTAGGAGTGGGAGCAGGATTGTTCAAGGCAGCAAAAAGAGCCGCAGATGAACTCGGTCTCGCATTTGACATCAGGCGAGGAGGCCGGCGAGGTGCTGATGTTGAGTCAGTCACCGAACTTCAGCCAAATCGTCTGAAAGCCCGAATCAGAGCTGCCGAACAGGAAAATCTGTTTCGGCAGCACGTCGATAAACCCCAGCATGGTGTCTTCTATAAGAACATAGAAACACTGGGTTTATCGACCAGGCTGACCTTCGCCTTTCTAAGGTCAGCAGGGCTTAAGTCGGAGACCGAGGGATTCATTATGGCCTGTCAAGATGGTGTTATCAACACCTTGGTCTACCGTAGCCGCGTGTGGCGTGTAGAGGTTCCTGATATCAACTGCAGGACCTACCATCAGGCGCCGGAATCGCTCATGCACTTACTATCTGCATGCCCTATATATGCGATTTCGGCCTACATCCACCGACATATCGCGGCTTTACGAGTGCTATACTACCATCTAAGGCACTCGTACGGGGTAGACCAGACACCAGTGCTGCCTTACGTCCCCGGAGATATTGAGTCCGTTGTCGAGAACGAGAAATGCCGGATTTACTGGAACTACTCGTTCCCGACTGTCAGGCTAATCCAAGCCAACAAGCCTGACATAGTCCTCCTCGACCATCAACTCAAGGTGATGTATGTCATCGAGTTCTCGGCACCTGCGGAGAAAAACATCACCTTGAAGGAGGAGGAGAAACGGACCAAATATCGCGATCTCCGGTACGAGCTCCAAGTGCTGTACCCAGGCTACTCGGTCAAAATGGTCGTCCTTATTATCGGTGTACTCGGAGGGATAAAGCCTACGCTGCTCTCTGAACTGAAGATCATACCGGCCTGCCAAATATCAGCCGAGTGGCTGGCAGGCCAAATGCAGAAGGCGGTTATTCTGGGTTCTCTCCGTCTGCTTAGGGCACATGATTCTGGTATCTACAGTCACTAACCCTGCGGGATGTGGGGAGTGGCTGTAGTTGATGCGCCGGCGCGACTCCCGTGAGGCGTCGGAGGCCACGGGAGGACTGACCGGCATCGGGAAACCGAAAAAAAAAAAAAAAAAAAAATAATAATAAGGCAAGGGGGTGCAAAGGACCGGCAACCTCCACGCTGGTGCACCCTGGACAGGCAGAGGCAATTCTGCCTGACAAATGCCGGCCGGGGGGTACCAAGGCTAATCACCTAGTACCCCTTACACTTCTGGTTCCATATAATCTCAGAAGAAGGGCCCCTCACGACCGACCCCAATCGGATGGGGGTCAGAGACAAGTGGGAGGGGCCTCACCGGAACGTCTCAATCATAACGACCGCGACGGACAAGGACGCTTTAAGTGGACGAGGGAACTTCGGGATGACTTGCTGACCTGCCGCGAGAGTAGCGAACCTGAGCGGAGGGGATACATGGCGCGATTGCATGCACTTTGGTGCGAAATGCACCCAGAGCATCGCGCCTTCTCTCAACAACATCTGAGAGATCAAGTATCCTTTCTGCTCAGGACAGGTTATGTAAGGGCACCCCGTCAGCCGGAAGAACTGCCAGCCGCAGTCCCACCGCGGCAACTATCAGCTGATGGGGAACATCCTTTAGAGTTCGCCGATATAGACTTAAGGACGAGGGTTAGCCTTAACACCAGGGCTAACCTAAAGCCACAAGACCTGGCTAGAATGGACGAGGTCATCGATGAGGAAATTCCAGAAGATGCCGACATCTGGCAAATCAACAGTGCCGTGTACACCGCCGCGAAGCAACTCGTCCCCCCGTGAGAGGTCAACCAATCACGGGGTCGAGAAAGCCAAGCGACGTGTACAGAAAATTGAGGGCAAGATACAGTCGGCCAGACAACACGCTTCTCGGATCCAGAGTGTGGTGGAATATAAGACGACTGGTAGAGTTTTTACTCCCAGAATCCGGCGCATAACAGCCGGATTAAGACGTCAACACCATACTCTAAATCTGACAGTGATGCTTACCATCAAGCAGCACTGTCTAGATAGGATCCGAGCACTCATGGCGATAAAGAAAACATTGAAGAGGCGGGTGAGGAGTATGGAACAAAACAATTTGTTCCGTACGAATCCTTCCCGCCTCTTTCAAGAGCCACAGCGTGTTGTAGATAATCCGCCGACTGTATAAGATGTCGAAACCTTCTGGAAGGGAATCTACGAAACGACGCGTCCATTCAATAGCGACACTCCAGCAATTGCACACTTCGAGGCTCTGTGTCATAGACATCGTGAAGAGCCAGAAGAAGTGTGCCCGGCAATCAGTACGGAGGAAGTCCAGCAAGCACTTGATGGTACCAAGAACTTCGCTGCCCCGGGCCCAGACGGCATTAACAACTGGTGGTGGAAGAAATTTCCTTCCACTCACCGCCGTCTGGCGCGAGTTTTCAACTCATGGTTGAACGAGGGGCAGCAGATTCCGGACTGGTTCGTCGAGGGACGTACTGTGCTTATCCCCAAAAAGGGGGATCTTTCCGACCCGAGGAATTATAGGCCGATCACTTGCCTCAACTCCTGCTACAAGATATTTACACGTATCTTGTATGCTAGGACACTGAGGTCTGTTGATCCGGTCTTCCAGCAGATACATGAACAGCGTGGTGCCAAGAAGGGCATGGCAGGTTGCAAGGACAGCCTGCTGATAGACCGCTGTATTACACAGGATTCTGTGCAATACAAGCGGAATCTATCGATGGCCTGGATTGACTACCGCAAGGCATTTGATACAACATCGCACGAGCTATTGTTGCACTTGCTCGAATGTCTTGCGGTACCAGCACCACTAGTGAGATGCATAGAACGGCTGCTGCCACTCTGGAAGACTCGCTTCACCATAACATCAGGTGCAGAGCGGGTCATGACAGAGCAGGTGGCATTTAGGAGGGGAGTTTTCCAGGGCGACTCCCTGAGTCCTCTCCTCTTCTGCATCTCACTGCTACCGTTGTCTGCTGGGCTCCGCCAAACCCGCGGGTATCAATGTGGACCACCCAGCGATCGGAGGCATAAGGTCACCCATCTATTTTATATGGATGATCTTAAACTTTATGCCTCCGGAGAGCGCGAACTACAAAACGCTCTTAGGGTGGTCGAAGAATATACGCGGGCAATTGGTATGGAGTTCGGGTTGGACAAATGTGCAGTCGTCCACCTCAAGAGAGGACGATGCGGGGAATTCCCTGAAGACGCGCAGCTCGCAGACGGAAGCATCCTAAGACATCTGGATGCCGGAGAGACCTATACATACCTGGGTGTGCAACAAAGGCACATCCAGGATGTAACACAAATAAAGGAGTCTCTCCGCGGCAAGTACAGACACCGCCTCCGAAAGATTTGGTCTTCCGAGCTTTCGGGGAAGAATAAGGTGTCTGCAACTAATATGCTTGCCGTTCCGATTCTGCTCTACTCCTTCGGAGTAGTAAAGTGGAGGGTAGATGAGCTGCGCCAATTAGACAGAGATACCCGCAAGATGATGAATATTCACAGAAGTATTCATCCTAGATCGTCCGTTCCTCGTGTGTACCTCCCACGTCATCGGGGGGGCCGAGGACTCTTGAGCCTGGAGTGTACGCATGGCAGAGTAGTACTGAGTATGGCATGTAACATCCTCAGGAGCTCAGATCCCCTCTTGCGGTTTGTGAAACATCACGAAACTGTAGGAGTGGGAGCAGGTTTGTTTAAGGCAGCAAAAAGAGCCGCAGATGAACTTGGTCTCACATTTGACATCAGGCGAGGTGGCCGGCGAGGTGCTGATGTTGAATCAGTCACCGAACTTCAGCCAAATCGTCTGAAAGCCCGAATCAGAGCTGCCGAACAGGAAAATCTGTTTCGGCAGCACGTCGATAAACCCCAGCATGGTGTCTTCTATAAGAACATAGAAGCACTGGGTTTATCGACCAGGCTGACCTTCGCCTTTCTAAGGTCAGCAGGGCTTAAGTCGGAGACCGAGGGATTCATAATGGCCTGCCAAGATGGTGTTATCAACACCTTGGTCTACCGTAGCCGCGTGTGGCGTGTAGAGGTTCCTGATATCAACTGCAGGACCTGCCATCAGGCGCCGGAATCGCTCATGCATTTACTATCTGCATGCCCCATATATGCGATTTCGGCCTACATCCACCGGCATAACGCGGCGTTACGAGTGCTGTACTACCATCTAAGGCACTCGTACGGAGTAGACCAGACACCAGTGCTGCCTTACGTCCCCGGAGATATTGAGTCCGTTGTCGAGAACGAGAAATGCCGGATTTACTGGAACTACTCGTTCCCGACTGTCAGGCTAATTCAAGCCAACAAGCCTGACATAGTTCTCCTCGACCATCAACTCAAGGTGATGTATGTCATCGAGTTCTCGGCGCCAGCGGAGAAAACATCACCTTGAAGGAGGAGGAGAAACGGACCAAATATCGCGATCTCCGGTACGAGCTCCAAGTGCTGTACCCAGGCTACTCAGTAAAAATGGTCGTCCTTATAATCGGTGTACTCGGAGGGATAAAGCCTACGCTGCTCTCGGAATTGAAGATCATACCGGCCTGCCAAAAACCAGCCGAATGGCTGGCAGGTCAAATGCAGAAGGCGGTCATTCTGGGTTCTCTCCGTCTGCTTAGGGCACACGATTCTGGTATCTACAGTCACTAACCCTGCGGGATGTGGGGAGTGGCTGTAGTTGATGCGCCGGCGCGACTCCCGTGAGGCGTCGGAGGCCACGGGAGGACTGACCGGCATCGGGAAACCGAAAAAAAAAAAAAAAAAAAAAAAAAAAAAAAAAAAAAAAAAAGTCAAGATAAGTCGGCCAGACAACACGCTTCTCGGATCCAGAGTGTGGTGGAATATAAGACGTCTGGTAGAGTTTTTACTCCCAGAATCCGGCGCATAGCAGCCGGATTAAGACGTCAACACCATACTCTAAATCTGACAGTGATGCTTACCACCAAGCAGCACTGTCTAGATAGGATCCGAGCGCTCATGGCGATAAAGAAAACATTAAAGAGGCGAGTGAGGAGTATGGAACAAAACAATTTATTCCGTACGAATCCTTCCCGCCTCTTTCAAGAGCCACAGCGTGTTGTCGACAATCCGCCGACTGTAGAAGGTGTCGAAACCTTCTGGAAGGGAATCTACGAAACAACGCGTCCATTCAATAGCGACACTCCGTCAATTGCACACTTCGAGGCTCTGTGCCACAGACATCTTCAAGAGCCAGAAGAAGTGTGCCCGGCAATCAGTACGGAGGAAGTCCAACAAGCACTTGTTGGTACCAAGAACTTCGCTGCCCCGGGCCCAGACGGCATTAACAACTGGTGGTGGAAGAAATTTCCTTCCACTCACCGCCGTCTGGCGCGAGTTTTCAACTCATGGTTGAACGAGGGGCAGCAGATTCCGGACTGGTTCGTCGAGGGACGTACTGTGCTTATCCCCAAAAAGGGGGGTCTTTCCGACCCGAGGAATTATAGACCGATCACTTGCCTCAACTCTTGCTACAAGATATTTACACGTATCTTGTATGCTAGGATGCTGAGGTTTGTTGATCCGGTCTTCCAGCAGATACACGAACAGCGTGGTGCCAAGAAGGGCATGGCAGGTTGCAAGGACAGCCTGCTGATAGACCGCTGTATTACACAGGATTCTGTGCAATACAAGCGGAATCTATCGATGGCCTGGATTGATTACCGCAAGGCATTTGATACAACATCGCACGAGCTATTGTTGTACTTGCTCGAATGTCTTGCGGTGCCAGCACCACTAGTGAGATGCATAGAACAGCTGCTGCCGCTCTGGAAGACCCGCTTCACCATAACATCAGGTGCGCAGCGGGTCACGACAGGGCAGGTGGCATTTAGGAGAGGAGTTTTCCAGGGTGACTCCCTGAGTCCTCTCCTCTTCTGCATCTCACTGCTGCCGTTGTCTGTTGGGCTCCGCCAAACTCGCGGATATCAATGTGGGCCACCCAGCGACCGGAGGCATAAGGTCACCCATCTATTTTATATGGATGACCTTAAACTTTATGCCTCCGGAGAGCGCGAACTACAAAACGCTCTTAGGGTGGTCGAAGAATATACGCGGGCAATTGGCATGGAGTTCGGGTTGGACAAATGTGCAGTCGTCCACCTCAAGAGAGGACGATGCGGGGAATTCCCTGAAGATGCGCAGCTCGCAGACGGAAGCATCCTAAGACATCTGGATGCCGGAGAGACCTATACATATCTGGGTGTGCAACAAAGGCACATCCAGGATGTATCACAAATAAAAAGATCCTCTCCGCGGCAAGTACAGACACCGCCTCCGAAAGATTTGGTCTTCCGAACTTTCGGGGAAGAACAAGGTGTCTGAAACTAATATGCTTGCCGTTCCGGTTCTGCTCTACTCCTTTGGAGTAGTAAAGTGGACAGTAGAGGAGCTGCGCCAATTAGATAGGGATACCCGCAAGATGATGAATATTCACCGAAGTATTCATCCTAGATCGTCCGTTTCTCGTGTGTACCTCCCACGTCAACGGGGGGGGCCGAGGACTCTTGAGCTTGGAGTGTACGCATGGCAGAGTAGTACTGAGTATGGCATGTAACATGCTCAGGAGCTCAGATCCCCTCTTGCGGTTCGTAAAACATCACGAAACTGTAGGAGTGGGAGCAGGATTGTTCAAGGCAGCAAAAAGAGCCGCAGATGAACTCGGTCTCGCATTTGACATCAGGCGAGGAGGCCGGCGAGGTGCTGATGTAATGTCAATCACCGAACTTCAGCCAAATCGCTTGAAAGCCCGAATCAGAAAAAATGCCGAACAGGAAAATCTGTTTCGGCAGCACGTCGATAAACCCCAGCATGGTGTCTTCTATAAGAACATAGAAACACTGGGTTTATCGACCAGGCTGACCTTCGCCTTTCTAAGGTCAGCAGGGCTTAAGTCGGAGACCGAGGGATTCATTATGGCCTGCCAAGATGATGTTATCAACACCTTGGTCTACCGTAGCCGCGTGTGGCGTGTAGAGGTTCCTGATATCAGCTGCAGGACCTGCCATCAGGCGCCGGAATCGCTCATGCACTTACTATCTGCATGCCCTCTATATGCGATTTCGGCCTACATCCACCGGCATAACGCGGCGTTACGAGTACTATACTACCATCTAAGGCACTCGTACGGAGTAGACCAGACACCTGTGCTGCCTTACGTCCCCGGAGATATTGAGTCCGTTGTCGAGAACGAGAAATGCCGAATTTACTGGAACTACTCGTTCCCGACTGTCAGGCTAATCCAAGCCAACAAGCCTGACATAGTCCTCCTCGACCATCAACTCAAGGTGATGTATGTCATCGAGTTCTCGGCACCTGCAGAGAAAAACATCACCTTGAAGGAGGAGGAGAAACGGACCAAATATCGCGATCTCCGGTACGAGCTCCAAGTGCTGTACCCAGGCTACTCGGTAAAAATGGTCGTCCTCATAATCGGTGTACTCGGAGGGATAAAGCCTACGCTGCTCTCGGAACTGAAGATCATACCGGCGGCCTGCCAAAAATCAGCCGAGTGGATGGCAGGCCAAATGCAGAGGGCGGTCATTCTGGGTTCTCTCCGTCTGCTTAGGGCACATGATCTACAGTCACTAACCCTGCGGGATGTGGGGAGTGGCTGTAGTTGATGCGCCGGCGCGGAGGCCACGGGAGGACTGACCGGCATCGGGAATCCGAAAAAAAAAAAAAATAATAATAATAATACATTTATTCATCCCATTAATTAAATAAGAATTAAAAAAAAATAAAAAATAATAACAATATATTTACAAATATGGGGTGAAAAGGAAAGTATTCAATGAACTGCTAAAGCAGCCAAAGATCTTCCATACCCACAGTTCTTTCATACCCACAACGAAAAGGTCTCAACATATTAGACACGGATGCCAATAATTATGGACTTTGATGTGTTCTTTCCCAAATTTAAAACGGACAGGAGAAAATAATTGAATACTCCAGCAAGACGTTGTCCAAGCACGAACGTAATTATTGTGTGACGCGGAGGGAACTATTGGCCATTGCCAAATCCATAGATCATTTTCAAAAGTACCTTTATGAAAACATTTTAAAGGTCGGATCGACCATGTTGCATTAAAGTGGTTATTGCAGTTGAAAATCGCAGAAGGTCAATTAGCTTGCTGGATAGAAAAACTGCAGCAGTATGGTTTTAACATCGATAATCGTCCTGGAAAATCCTATTGAAATGCGGATGCTCCTTCCAGAAGACCCTGCCAGGAAGACTGCAAGCACTGCTAACGGGTGGATAAACAGCAAAGGATACTTGTTGTGAACACCGTTAAAATGATGTTCCAGATGATTAGACAAAAGAAACATTAAAAGAAGAGCAGTTAAATGATAAGGAAACCGGTACTACTCTGGAATGGAAAGGAAGAAGAACCCAACCCAATTGGAAGAATATTTCAGACAAGACGATGGGATTGAAGGCTTTGTGGGCACAATGGAAGTTCCTTAGAGTAGGGGATGGATTTTTTCAGAAGAGCTTGGGAAAGCCCAGATGGATAGAAATTACTTTTAAATTAGTAAACCCCATGTGTCGCATATCAAAAGTACTTCAGAAAGTACATGTAGGAACGTCTGGTGGATATTTTGGCAGCAACAAAACTCTGACGAAGGTACGGGAACGATTCTGCTGGGTGAACGGTCGCTAAGATATGCAGGCTTGGTGCCACACATGTGTAGTTTGTGCGGCAAGTTGTTAATGGTAATGATGGGAAAGTCTGATGTCTGGCAAATAGGCCGCAGATGGGCCCTTTTTACCAACCCCAGCTGTATCCTCGGCCATATACTTCTCTTGCTCCCTCGTCGAATCTTTCCGATCTTCTAATGAAAATCAGGATGTCACTCAATGCGAGAGAAGTGCCTCAGAACCAAAGATGCTATGTCTTAGGCGCCCGAACACTTCACACTGTCCCAGGAAGTGGTAAGACGTTTCTTCACTACTCCCGCATCCTGGACATGTAGGGTCTTCCTCAATACCTATCAATGATAGATGTCTCCTAAGTCTGCAGTAGCCTTTCAGAACTCTCATTAAAAGATTCAGACTCGTCCGATTCCTGCCCAGTAACCAGGCCGATCTCGATTTGTTCGGCTCCGTCACAAAATCTCGAGTATGCCTGCAGGCTCTGTTCATCCTTCAATGCCTCCTTAATGTCTTGTGGGCGCACTCCTTGAGGGTTTTGATCTGACTTCTTGTAATGCCTATCATAAGCTCAGGTCCGAGAAAGGGTTCCTCGGCTCCAAGTCTAGCCTTGGTTGCTATGGACTATTTTAGTAAGTGACCTGAAACTTATGCCATACTACACCAAGAAGCGGCCATTGTCACCCAAGCTCTGGTGGATAATCTGATATGTCGATTTGGCATGCCCCTGGAATTGCATTAGGACTAAGGAAGAAACTTTGGATCAGGGGCCTTGAAATACCCCTGTGTGTCGCGTACTGGAAATCTATAGCACAAGAACAATAGCCCTTCATCGACAACCAGATTTATGGGAGAGACTAGCTAAGTATGCAGGGAACAATGAATTGTCTATCCGGGACGTTCAGGCTTAGGGGTAGTGTTACTCCACTGAACTGTGTAGACTGGATAGATGGCACTAGAATTGTACGAGAAGAGACGGAAATGTTCTAGACCATGCATAGATGTATACATAAGGCGCACGATGGGACGAGAAGTCAGTCTGAGTTTAGAATTGAACGATTGAAGAAGAAATAAGATTAATTGAGTTTAATCGTGATTATAGTTAAGACAATCATTAATTAATTTATTATTGTTAATTATTAATTAGTTAATAAAGTAGCGAGTAAGTGTTACTTGGATTTTCACACAACGAATCCACGGTGTGAGGTGTTGTGAGCATAGCAAATACATAACATTATAATAGGCGAGATTCTAATTGATAAAACTTAGAGCGAAGTTAGATTTCGGGAAAAGGACTCTACATACTGAACGTGATATAATACATATAATTAAACTAAACTAAAATGAAAATAATGAATATATAAATGAAAATAATGGAATATGCGCCTACACGATGGAAAAAATCACATATAGAATAAATAATTTATACTTCGCTTAATAGAACAAAATTAAACTATCCTGCCATACGTAATGAAAAATAATAAATAAATTTAATTCACTTGTAAATTATGTACCACAAATAGTTGAAGATTCATAAGTAGATGAAACTAAATCTTTTAGATGCAAATCGTACCCTATACCTTATAATTATAAAAAGTAAGTAAATTGTGAAATTGAAAATATGCTAAAAGGAAATAGAATTAAATCTACAAAAACAAACTACATTAATCCATTAGTAATTGTAAAAAAGAAAGATACTGATCTTTCACTTCCATTAGACTATGTTTAGATGCACGTATATTACATAAAATTACAAAATCACCGTTTGATGGCACCACAAACAAAATAAATAATGTTAAGTAGAATTGATGACAACATTACTTTTACAAAATTAAACTTAAAAAATTAATTTTGGTTGATTCCACTTGCGCCTGAATGCAGAAAATACAGGTTTCAGTGTGGATGGCTATATTTATAATTTTAAAGCTGTTCCATATGGTTTACAATCCGCATCTTCAGTACTTGTACGTGCTACGCAATCAATACTTGATAAATATGAGAATTTTTGCTTCCATTACATTGACGTTATACTGGTGTTCTCTGAAAATGAAAAGGAACACATTAATCACTTAAAAACTATAGAAGCATTAGACAATACAGAGTTAAAATTAAATCTAGAAAAGTGTGAATTTCTTCGACTCACCATCAAATATCTTGGATACAAGATCAGGATGGAATGAGCATAGAAAAAGAAAGAATGAAAGAAATTAAAGACTATCCAACTCTGAAAATTTAAAAAAAATCAAGGGGTTTTTTGGGAGAATTGAATTATTAAAAAATGTTTATGTTGAGATTATCATAAATCGAAGTATGACTAATAGAATTGTTATGTAAAACGTAAAATGGGTTAGGTACTAAAAAAAAGTTTCCACGACACGTATTGTTTAACAATCCTGACTTTAATTTACCGTTTATTTTACATACAGACGCTCAGACTATGCCATAGCGGCAGAATTAACTCAATTTCAATTTTGAACAGATATTCCCATTCGTTTTATATCAAGAAATATGAAATACGCCACTCTGTAAGTGATAAAGTAATGGAGGTAGTAGTATTTCTAAACCAAAATATTATTTAACTGCTTCACACTTTACGTTAGCAACGGACCATTCGGCATTTGTTTTTCACATAAATAACGGGTTTACTAATAGTCGAATATATCGGTGGTCCCTACATTGCATTAAATATGAAGATTCATATTTTAATGAAAAAATTTTACAAAGGGCAAACTAGTAGAGCTAAATCAAAGTTTAATTATTGAACAAACTTATGGGGGATACGAGAAGAACGACGGGTTTATTATTAAAAAAAATCAACACATAAGAGCTGTTCATAATTAACAAAAACAATTATATTGGATCTACATGTCAAATAAGGGCACACTAAAATTATAATAATGTGGCTCATATTCAGAGAAAATTTGTATTCATAACATGATTTGCAACTAACGAAATCTGTAATTATAAATTGCTGTTTGGGAAAAAAACAAAAAATCGCATTAGTGAAAATCAAACATACAGTGACGTAACATTTTTAACAACGAAAATTTTAGACTAAGTAAAAAATTGAATACGTCAGAAATTTAATAAAAACTAAAGAGGGATACAAAATCATAATAATAACAGATACCTGGGTACAGCAGTTGAAGCTCGTACCGAAGATCGCGATATTTGGTCTGTTTTTCCTGCTTCTTCAAGATGACGATTTTCTCAGCAGGAGCAGGGAATTTGAAGACGTATATCACATTGAGTTGATGATCGAGGAGGACTATATCAGGCTTGTTGACTTGGATTAGTCTGACAGTCGGGAACGAGAAGCTCCAGTAAATCCGGCATTTCTCGTTTTCGACAACGGTCTCGATATTTTAGGCAACGTAAGACAGCACTGGTGCTCAGCCTACTCCATATAAGTACCTTAGATGGTAATATATTACTCGTAATGCCACGTTATGTCGGTTGATATAGGCCAAAGTCGCATATATGGGACATGCTGAAAGTAAGTGAATGAGCGACTCCGGCGCCTGATGATAGGTGTTGTAATTAAGATTCCTCACCTTTACACGTCACACGCGGCTTGCGGTAGACCAAGGAGTTGATGACTCTATCTTGACAGGTCACAATGAATCCTTCATGAACGGATGATATAGGATAAAATACCTATATGCATTCATTATCTTGCGGGTATCTCTGTCTAACAGCCGCAGCTCGTACCTCATTAATTCAAAGGAGTAGAGCAAAACCTCAACGGCAAGTATATTGGTAGAAGCCACCTTGTTCTTCCGCGAAAGTTCTGAACAACAAATCTTTCGGGGTCGGTGTCTGTACTTGCCGCGGAGAGAATCCTTTATTTGTTCTACATCCTGGATGTGCTGTTGTTGCACCCCCAGGTATGTATAGGTCTCTCTAGCATCCAGATGTCATAGGATGAAATCCTTTACAAGCTGCGTTTCTTCAGAGACTTTCCCGCATCGTCCTCTTTTGAGGTAGACGATTGTAAATTTATCCAACCCAAATTCCATACCAATAGCCCGCGTTTACTCTTCGACCACTAAGAGCGCTTTGAGGTTCACACTTCAGGGAGGCATAAAGTTTAATGTCATAAGTTTAAGGTAGACAAGTGGGTAAAGCGCTTATAAATATTTACATGAAACCGAAAGTTGATAATTCGATTACATCCTGGGGCGAGTTACAAATTTTTATTTGTAATTTGTTTCGGACTAAGAGGGAGAGGGAATTTTCAACGAACTGGATATTTTTCGGACTCCACAATAAACTGTAGGGCCTCGCCTCTCCTACCCAACACAAAATCCTAGGATTTTCCTTGGGTTATTTCAGTGATTTAAGAGGCAGTTAATAAAACATAAGAAAATAAAAAAAAAACGATGGATGACCTTATGCCTCAGGCGGGTTTGGTGGAGCTCCACTGAAAACGGCAGCAGCAAGATGCAGAAGAGGAGAGGGCTGAGAAAATCACCCTACTCTTCTCCTAAATTCCACTTACTCTGTCGTAACCCACTGTGCACCTGATGTTATGATCTTCCAGAGCGGCAGCAGCTGTTCTATGCATCTCACTAGTGGTGCTGGTATCCCAAGACATTCGAGCAAGTGTAACTTGTAAGCAGTTTTGTCATTTTATGCAAGCATTTGCCTTGCAGTAAGCAATATAGGCCATCGGTATATTTCATTTGTATTGCAGAGAATCCTGTGTAATACAGCGATCTAACAGCAGGCTGTCCTTGCAACCTGCTATGCCATTCTTAGCATCACGCTGTTCGTGTATCTGCTTTAAGCCCGGATTAACAGACCTCAGTGTCCTAGCATACAGGATACGTGTAAATATCTTGTAGCAGGAGTTGAGGTAAGTGATTGGTATATAATTCTTCGGGTCGGAAAGGTCCCCCTTTTTGTGGATAAGCACAGTATGTCCCTGGATGAACCAGTTCCATACACCTTATTTGCTTTTTCAGCGATTTTTAATAGCCATAAACGCTCGAATTCTATCTAGACAATGTTGCTTGATGGTATACAACACTGTTAGACTTAGAGTGCGGTGTTGGCCGAGAAGCATGTTCTCTGACCGACTGTATCTTGCGTTAGATCTTTTTTACATGCCCATCTTCTTGATCCCGTTTGACGTGTTTGACCTCTCACGGGGAACGAGTTGCTTCGTGGCGTTGTAAACAGCACAGTTAATCTGTAAGATGTCTGCATCTTCTGGGAGTTCATTATCGATAACCGCGTTCATTCGAGCCACGTCTTGTGGCTTTAGATGTTAACGCTTACCCTCGTCCTTACGTCAGCTTCGGTATACCCTATGAGATGTTCCCCGTCAGCTGCTATTTGCTGCGGCAGAATTGCGGCTGGTGCGGCTGGACATCTTCCTGCTAATGAAGACACCTTACGTAGCCTATCCTGCGCACGAGAAATCCTTGACCTCTCAAATATTGCTGAGAGAAGACGCGAGGCTCAGGGTGCACCAAAGTGTGTGCAATCTTGCCATATATCTCCTACACGCAGGCTCAATGCTCTCGTAGAAGGTCCAGTAAATCATCCCGAAGATTCCTCATCCACTTAAAGCGTCCGTGTCCATTTTCAAGTTCGTCGTTAATGAGACCATCCGGTGAGGCCCCTCCTACGTATTTATTACTTTTTGTTCGGTTTCCCGACGCTGGACAGTCCTCCCGTGGACTCCGAACATCACGGGAGAAGCCACCAAATTATCTACAGCCACTCCCCACATTCCGCAGGATCAATGACTCTAGATTCCAGAATCATGTGCCCTAAGCAGACGGAGAGAATTTAGAATGGCAGCTTCTGCATTTGGCCTGTCAGCCAGTCGGTTGATTTTTGGCATTTTTTTTAATCCCGAGAGCAAAGTAGGCTTTATGCCTCACTCGGTTCCCTCGTTGACGTGGGAGGTACATGCGAACGTAGAATCTAGGATGAACACTTCTGTGAATGTTCATCATCTTGCGGGTATTTCTATGTAATTAGTGCAGCTCGTCTACTGTCAATTTCACTACTCCAAAGGAGTAAAGCAAAACAGGAACAGCAAGCATGTTAGTAGCTGACACCTTGTTCTTTCTCAAAAGTTCTGAAGACCAAATCTTTTAAAGTCGGTGTCTGTACTTGTCGCAGAGAAAATCCGTTATTTGTTTTACATCCTGGATGTGCCTTTGTTGTATACCCAGATATGTATAGGTCTCTCCGGCATCCAGATGTCTTAGGATATTTCTGTCTGCAGCTGCGAATCTTCAGAGATTTCCCCGCATTACCCTATCTTAAGGTGGACGACTGTACATTTATCTAATCCGACCTCCATACCAATTGTCTGCGTGTATTCCTCGACTGCCCTAAAAGCCTTTTGTAGTTCGCACTCTCCAGAGTCATAAAGTTTAAGGTCATACATGTAAAATAGATGTGTGACCTTATGCCTCCTTTCGCTGGGTAATATCTGCGTGGTTGGCGGAGCCCAACAGACAACGACATCAGTGAGAAGCAGAAGAGAAGATGACCCAGGGAATAGCCCTGGAAAACTCCTTTGCTAAATGCTACCTGCTCTGTGGTGACCCGATGTGTACCTGATGTTATGAGAAATGAGTCTTCCAGAGCGGCAGCAGCTTGTTCTACGCATCTTACTAGGGTTGCCGGTACCGCAAGACATTTGAGCAAGTGTAACATTAGCTTATATCATATTGTGTCAAATGTCTTGCGGTAGTCAATCCAGGCCATCAAGAGATTCCGTTTATATTGCACAGAATCCTGCGTAATACAGCGGTCTATCTAGCAGGCTCTCCTTGCATCTTGCCATGTCTTTCTCGACACCACGCTGTTCGTGTATCTGCTGGAAGACCGGATTAACAGACCTTAGTGTACTAGCATACAAGATACGTGTAAATATCTTGTAGCAAGTGTTAAGGCAAGTGATTGGAATATAATTCAGTACGTCTCTCGACGAACCAGTCTGGAATCCGTTCTCTTCATTCAACTATGAATTGAAAACTCGCACCAGGCGGTGCTGAGTGGATGGAAATTTCTTCCACTACCAGTTGCTTATGCCGTCTTGGCCCGGGGCAGCATAGTTCTTTGTGCCATCAAAGGCTTGGTGGACCTCTTCATACTGATTGCTGAACACACTACTTCTTCTGGCTCTTTAATATATCTGAGGCAGAAGGCCTTGAAGTGTGTGATTGCTGGAGTGTCGCTATAGAATGGACGCATCGTTTAATAGATTCACTTCAAGAAGGTTTCGACATCTGCTACAGTCGGCGGATTAAGACCAAATAGATGACAGAGAAAAAGTGTACATGACAATAAATACAATTAACCAAATAATATTGATTTGAAATTGTTCTTGATCGAATTAATCGTTGTTGAACACACTGCATAGTCTGGTAAAGAGTTTCAACAATCAAATACACGATTGCATAAAAAACTTCTCTATAGGCACAATTATAGTGTTCATGGCACATATGGCGAATATTCGCCCTATGTAAGAATACGGCTCTGTTCTGTGGACACCCAAACTAATTAGCGACCAAAAACTCATTGAAGTTGTGAAGTAATTACGTAAGCAGCAATCATGCAGTTTAAAATGACAAATTTCGTTAGTTGAAAATCATATTTTAATACAAATTTTCCCTGAACATGAGCCCATTGATGACTGGTGAAATTGAGGTTAAATCATATTTCAGTATTGAGAAATGGGACCCAAGTGATACATTAAGGCGTAACTATCAAGACTATATGATAAATTTTACAGAGAAAAAAATGCGATTGAAATTTCCAAATAAAATTTGCAAAAGTGCAACCCAGTTTATTTTTTTAGACAATCTGTAAAATATTTGCAAGATATTTTTTTCAGAATCAGGTGGAAATTATGTCGCCAGATTTCAAATTTCATCAAAAAATGCTGCCTTTTTATAAACTTACACCGTTTTGATATTTTATCTTAGATTCGTTTTTCACTGCGCAAATTTCAAAAAGGTGTAAAGTAATTGTAACTCGAAAAGGTCAATCCTTGATATCCGAGGTAATTTTCTCCAAAATTTCAAATTTTTTCTATCAAGCTATTCGTTCAACCTAGTTTATTTTCCAACGACAAACAGACTGACATATATTTGTTCAGGCGCACAAATCTAACATGTTAAAAGATTCGAAAATCAAATTGGGTCAAAACTGGAGAAAGTCATTTTTCGACTTAATTGATTACTTCTTTCTTCATTAAAGCGAAGAAAAGCAATATTCAAAGCTATTGAGTAACATTTAGTGTAATTAATTAATAAATAATGACTATTATTAACAATTTATATTGATGCATATTTTAGAAATTCTATAGATACGAGAAAATTGCCAAGAGCTAAAACATACATTTGACTTTTCGATCTTCTGGGGAAGAGTTTATCCATATAAACATATCTGGCAGACGTACATAATTTTTAAGAAAGGTTGAAAAAATAACCGTTTTATTATGTGTCAAATACCGTTAGTCAGAAAATAAAGCAACTCTAGCGTTAATGTATTTTGGCATGCGCGCCGGCCGATACTCCGAGATTTTGATCACGTCTGGCAAGTTGCTAGTGCAATTTTCATCTAGCAATTGTGTATTAGTATCAAGCGGGTTCTAATTTAAAGCTTAAAAGAAAAAAAACATTTCACTATCATATGATCCTGGCAAAAATACATGTTTACACCCCCTATGTTCCGAGAAAATTGTCTGGCATAGTTTTTTGTAATTTATTATTACCCCAAGAATCACCATATCAAAAATGAGCAGTGTCAAGATGATACAATTTCATTGTTTCTTTCTTGCATTTTAAAAATTCGTCCACGCATCGTTGTTCTGATGATCGGCTGCCAGAATACCATTTTCATGGTTATCTGATGATTAGCTGATGTCATTCCATAAAAAAAAGTTTCGGTCATTGCAAAATCACGTAATAAAATGTTCACTGGCTCTTATACTAATATGGCCTTAATGTTCTTGATATAAAACAAATGGGATTTTCTATTCCAGAATGAAATTGAGTTAATTCTGCGGCTATGGCATAGTCTCGCGCGTCTATACGTAAATTAACAGTAAATTGAAATTGGGACTGTTAAGTAATAAATGTTCATGGTTGCTTTCTTTTAGAATTTTGAGAGCTGTTTCTCATCGCCCTACCCAAATCCATTTCCATACGTCTCATTTAACAATTCTATTAGCGGTACTTCAACTTCTGATAATTTCGGTACAAACTTATTATAAAAATTCAATACTCCGCAAAAATCCCTTGACTCTTTAAATTTTTCAGAGTTGGATAGTAGGGTGGGCCAAAAAAACGAAAGTTGAAATTTCGTTTTTGGAATAGCCGTCAATACTAGGCTTTTGATATTCTAAGAAAAAAGTTTATTTGAGTTTTTTCGGTAATGTTACATCTTCTGCCCTCTACGAGCCCTCAAAAATATTGAAAATTGAAAAAAATTGCCTTTAATTTTACCGTAATTAACAAAATCAAAGGCCAAGAATAGATCTTCGCTTGTTTCCTAGAGAAACAACTCAGAATTCACCACAGGCAACTGACTGCTCGACGAGTTTCATCCTATCCTCCATCATCCACTGTAAATAATTTTATGGTTTGTCGTCCCTTTTGCTTTAATAAAGTCACCTCATTTCCCTGGATAAACAACTGACAAAGAAGCCTCAGTTACCAATTTTACACACCTTTCTGTGGTTTGGGTATGAAAAGGAAAAAACGCCAAAGGTATGCAATCTTCTGTATCCCTGATGGTGCCTCAAGGTACCTTGTGTGGGAGAGGGCTGCACATTTAGAAACAATTGACATACCCAATGTCCAAGTGTGCTAGGATTAATTTCTGGTTTAAAAAAATCCTAGCTCCTCTACTGGGAAACAAGTGTTTTTACCACTCGACCACGAAGCCACACTATTTTTTGGATCGTCTGTTTGTAGATTGCGAACTAATAGGGGAAGGGTAATTTCTTTTTTTTGCCATAAGATAAGTACGCATCAAAATTTATTTCTGGTAGAGTAAAAAGAACGGATAAATGCCGTATTTTCTTCACTTTTAGAATATGACGAATAGTAAGTTCTCTTATATGAGCGAGTATCAGTTAGTAATGTTAGCATACATACAAGGATAATTTTCGGATACGTAAAAAAGCAATCCGTTGAATCACAGAATCACCAATATTTCTCAAACCTTTATTTAGTTATAATCTATGCGTTTATCAAACACGTTTTATCTATTATTACGTGATGGGCTAAATTTAATCAGGACCCACATTGGTGCATAAAATTTATATCTTTCAAATTTGATGGGATTGTCTGTTCCTGTATAGAACAGCAAGCTTTTTTTCAAATTTGATGGGATTCTCTGTTCCTATATAAAACGACAAGCTGCGATCGGCCAAAGTAAGCCATCGGGAATGAGCTACTTTCCGGAATTACGGTTTGATATGTCAATGGAGCATTGTCCAGAAGAAATAGTAAGGCATATTTTATACAGGTATCTATGATAGGTTCTTAAATCAGTTCACATCTGGTAAATTAAATACATTCATGTTCAAATTAGACAAGTGGTATGTTCTTAGTGTTCTATTTGCTTCCCTAATGATCAATTGTTTCACCATTAATTCTGAAAGAGATATCTGAAAGCAGTTCGTTGGCATGAAGTTGGAAAACGTAGTTGTGTTTTCAGGAATGCTGAAAAAACTTTGAAAAGTAACCTTTGCAAAACCAGAAGAAAATATTGTGTGGCCTATAAAGACAGAATCGAGCTTCTGGATTACAGAGACATGTTCTTCAACTGTTGTTCTCCTATGAGATGTCTGTTTCTTTCTCGCAAGAAATTAAATCACACGTAAGTAGCAAATACAACCCTCACACGTGAACCTAACTGTTGAACTGGAAACGTCAACAGTTAAATGGAATTAGAATTGACAGGTGCTGCGGAAACAAGACGGTAACATATTTTTTTAAATTTGCTAAAATATCCAATAACTAGTGATGTTTTTGCAAAATTTTATGAAATTTACGCTCTGCATGCAATAATATTATGATGATCTTGAAAATGTTAATTGGGCGTATTAGTGATATGAAAACAACAAAAGTCATGTTCAAACTAATTTTTTTCTATAAGCTTAAAATTTCAAAATTATCTCATATTTAAGGGCTGGTAGAGGGCAGAAGATGTCGCATTATCGCAAAACCCCAAATAGACTTTTTTCTTAGAATACCAAAAGGCAAGGTTTAGGGGTTATTCCAAAACTAAAACTCAAAATTTTTAAAAATTCTCAATTTATGGCACACCCTATTGGACAGTTTTTAATTTCTTTCATTCATTCTTTTTCTATGCTCATCCCATCCTAATTAATCGTATCCAAGATATTTTACATTGGGTTGAAAAAATTCAGACTATTCTAGATTTAACTTTAAACCTGTCAATGCCTTTAATACACCAGTATAACGTCAATGTAATGGAAGCAAAAATTCTCATATTTATCGAGTACTGATAGCATAGCACATACAAGTGCTGAAGATGTGGATTATACCAAATGGGACACGTTTAAAATTATAAATGTGGCCATCCATACTGAATCATGTGTATCTGGATTCAGGCGCAAGTGGAATGAACCAAAATTAATTTCTTTAATTTAATTTTGTAAAAGTAGTCACCAATAACATTATTTCTATTGTTTCTGTTGTATCAAACAGTGATTTTGTAATCTTATTTAATATAAGTGCATCTACACAAAGTCTTTTTTACAATTACTAATGGATTAAAGTAGTTTGTTTTTGCAGATTCAATTATGTTTGCTTTTAGCATATTTTCAATTTCACATTTTACTTGATTTCTATAATAATTATAAGGTATGTGACGTACTTCGCTGCTCTACACAAGAGCAGAAGTGTCACTTTGACGCCCAACACTACGGCGGTGCTCACGGTACGGATATCTCGGGCGCCAGTTTCTGTTTAGAGTGCAGAAACACCACTTTACTCTATCGGCGGGACGATAGAGACTGGGCAACTACAGTGAAGAAACGGATAAGCCAGGGGTCAAGAAAATGGCAACTTACACACTACAGTTAATGAACAGACTCTCATTCAACATATTTACATTTATTCTACACACTAATTATTATTTACACTTTATATACACCTTAGTAACTACAACTTATACTACAACGGTCTTAATTACGGGCGAGCGAGGCAGTAAGCGGGCGGTCAAGCGGTGCGATACGGTAAGCCGGTGAATGAAGCGGTGAAACGGTAAACAGCGATAAATTAATCGGTCATAAGCAGACGGCGGACGGATACCAGGAGGGGAAGCAAGCGCCAATACAAGCAAACTATTCCTATCTATAGCGGTTGTTTACTATCGCTTGGCTGATGGATGGTTCCGGACTTATAATATGCCAAAGCTAGTACCTCCAAGGCGCCCTGCCGAATATGACGTGCTCAGGCGGCCTGGAGGGCACGCGGTATAACGCGGTTACGGTTGGTGGGGAAAGGAGTGACAAGCCTAACAGTGGCAAATTGAAGATGACGACGGTAAGGTCAAACTCCACGCTACCCTGCAGAATTTTTACGTGCTCAGGTAGCCCGGGGGACCCGCGGTTACGGACGATACCTCCAAGTCACCCTGCAGAATTTTTACGTGCTCAGGTGGCCTGGCATGCACGCGGTTCACAAACTCTAAATAAAATCCGGAAAGTACTCACCAGCCAAGTAATACCGATTATTTACCAAACCTTTATCAAACCTTGCTACCTACTTCCGTGTCCTGGGCTGCTTCCTCTCTGGAGCGGTCGGTGTCGGCACGTCTGGTTGGTACGGGCGGCAGCAACGGACTGTTCTCGGATGCTCTGAAAAATCCTCAAGCTACTAAACTCTACCAAAAAGCAGAAGTAGGATGAGACGCGGTAGTCATGCGCGGAATATAGCAATACGTCACCCGAATTCACTTTGAAACAAACCTATACCTTGATACTCACAACAAGATTACTTACTATGCTGGTCGGCGTGGTTCTTCAGTCAGCAGCTAAACGGTAACTGACTTGTTCGAAAAATCCTCAAGCTACTAAACTCTGCCAAAGGCAGAAGTAGGATGAGCGCGGTAGTCATGCGCGGAATATTGCAACTACGTCACCTTTTACCGGCTTAGAAAAATTCGCAATTACATGTGTATACCTATGTACCTCTATACTCACAAGTTTACTTACGGTCCTAGTCGGCGTGGTGCTTCGGTTGGCGGTCAGACGGGGACTAATTTGATTGAAAAATCCTCATGCTACACTGCCAAAAGCAGAAGTAGGACGAGATGCGGTAGTCATGCGCGGTATATTACAACTACGTCACCTGTTTACTGACTTAGAATAATTCCGCATTAAGTTTAGAATACCTATGTCTTTATACTCACGAGATTACTTACTATCCAAGTCGGCGTGGTGCTTCGGTTGGCGGTCAGACGGGAACTAATTTGACTGTTTTCAGTCTCGGGCTCCTTCACGGTAGCGCGGGCACAAGGATGCCGGGGACACCATGCGCGCTTCGCGTTTCGCGATTCACGTACTGCCGGCCACTCGGCATATGTGGAATATTCATAAAAACATATCAATACTACCTATCTATAATTAACAATTAAACTGTTATTAATGATCAGCTGACAATACCACCATTAAGGGCGCGGCACTACAATGGTTAAAATATTTTTCGAAACAGACAAATAGCACCTAGTTACCTAACTTAATTCTATAAAATAAAATCACTTCGTTACAGGTATAGGGTACGATTTGTATCCAAACGATTTAGTTTTATCTACTTTTAGCTCTTAAACGTAACCCTCTGCCATTCGTGATGTATAATTTACAAGTGAATTTAATTTATATATAATTTTTCATTATATATGGCAGCCAAATTTAATATTATTTTATTAAGCGAAGTATAATTATATATTTTATACGTGGTTTTTCCATTATATGGGCGCATATTTCATTATTTTCATAATTTTCATTATTATATTCAATATCTTAATTTTCATGTATTCTAATTATTACATTACCTGCAATATGTAGGGTCCGTTTTCCTAAGTCTGTCTTCTCTCTAAGCTGACATATTATTTTCGCCTATTATAATATCAAGTCATGTTTTGCATAATAATAAATCCCCCTTGTATTTTTTTCATTTTGTACCTTAAATATAATATTTACTACCCTATTGCTCTTCAAATTTTTTCTCATTAGCGTTTATTATGTTAACTATAGAAATTTTTATTAAATTTTTATTAAAAACATTTTTATGCATTTTTATTAATTTTTCATTTATAAGGCTTAATTCTACCCCAGTATCTCATAAAGCTTTTAATTTAAAGTTTTTTTATTTAAATTTTTTATTGGTATTTTACTATATATATTTTGTTCAAATTGACCGTTTTTATTGCCTATTATAAATTCACGCATGTGTTGATACGTGTATCAACGGTTTACCCTATCTAAAAATACCGATTCTTATTTTCATTTTCAATTTCTGCGTTTGTATTCTTAGCATTTTCTTCTGTTCCTTTTCCCCTTTCATATTTTCTGTTGTTTATACTCTTTCTATCCTGTTCTGTTTCTACTTCGTTGGACATTTGGATTATGTATTTGTACGTACATTCTGTTTCGTCCTATTGTCTTGTCTGTTGTGTCCCCTATTTTCCCAGTTTACATGTTCCTTTTCAAAATTTTGTCTAAAATTATTTTGATTACTGTTATCATAATCTCGATTTTAATATTCTTATCATTATTTTTATTTTCATATTCTCGATTGTGATCATAATCTGTTTCCGTATTTCTATTTTACCCATAATTAAAATTTGTATAATAACTTTGGATTCGATGTAACCCACATAGTATTTAATAGCCTGTGTATATTCAAAAGAGATACGTGAAATGAAAATAACTTTCTGTATTTGATATGTACAATTATACAATATACATACAGTATATATAATTAATATACTATACGATGTTCTTAAAACGTACAGTAGCTCTGTTGTGCCCGAATGTATATTGTGGGTATATGCGTTATATAATGTTGTATAGTCATCACTCTTTGTACTACTATGTAAAGTGAATGATGGATGAATATTTGTTTTACATTGTACCTATCGTATGATATGTACATACGTTTGAATAGATATTTATTGTCAATTTTTTATTTATTTATCAGGGTAGACAAGGAGCATTTTTTATAAAATATGTAAAAGTATGAGGCACGAAAATTTACGGAATAACAGAGTTTAATCACTCCTTCATGGCGCATGGGGCGCTAATTCACGATAATAATGTTATTAGTTTACAATTACAATTACCTATCTTTATTCATAATATTCATGTCTCACTCTCTTAGATAAATGGTGAGGAAGGAGCGAAAATGCAGTGATCTAGATGTAGACGTATGTCTACCTCCACCATCTTGTAGTTATTACACAAAATTGATAAGGTGTTAATTTCAAATTGTATATTATTATTATTAGTAATCATGAAACGTAAAAATTTTAGTTATTGAATACGCAATATGGCGGGGCGGATTCATTGTTTCTGATTCATTGCAAATTGGGAATAAAATCCTGTACTGTTTTTAAATAATATAGTGCCTCTATAAATAAATTAAGACATTGACATAAATTGAAGTAGTTACGGTATAGGTATCCCTGCTTATTTTTTAATTCTATTTGCAAATTATTGCACAAACTTTTTCTAGAAAATAAAAAAATAGGTACGTTATATGCTTCGTATAATTAACCAATTATTTATTTGTTTGCATGAATGCTATCCATGATGTTATCATTTTTTAGGATATTATAAAAAGGCTAATTATGTTTATTTTGGTGGCATATGCGCTTCCAATAGGTTGGTATATAGGTAGGTACCAAACAAAATTTAAATTATAGTTTTCTTATGATGATCACAAGTCAATATATATAGGTGTGTTTGGGAAATATCAGATTTCTTTGTATTTTTCTAATTATATTAGAACTTTAATGTTTTAATACTGCAGTTTTTGATACGAATTTATTGCTTGCTTACATCACAAATTGTACGCTTTTCTAATAAGGTTCCAAACTGCTCAGTTAAGGCGTCAGGCTACTAATCCAGGGGTCCCGGGTTCGCCACGCAGTCAAGGTGAGTTTTTAATTTAATATAAATTAATTAATTAATCTAGCGATCCCGAGTTCGACATGTAGGCAAGTTGAGTTTTTAATTTAATACAATCCTAGGTCTATGAATACAATGCAATAATGCTAGTCACCATAGCTTAAAACTAAACTGATAAATGTCGTGACCCGACCAGCAGAAGCTTCCACGTGTCTTGAATACTATTTTGCATTGTAACAAACCCACGATGCTATTTTGTTTAGCGGAAGCCTTTTCTAAGAAATGGTTCATTAATTTTAGGGTTTTTGGCCCTTCTGTTTATGCACGTGCTGCCAATGTAAAATAAACATGAAGCAGAACTACATAATAATATGAAGTACATATATGAACATCATCATATCAATATGAAATGCACATACGTGATAACTGAATTTCACATAATGTATGAAGTATTATAGGTATATAACAAAGTATATACTTGATACATAAAAAATACATAAATAGAAAGTGCTGTAGGTATATAGGGATAATTATATTAGGTCCATATGATATGAAATTTAGGTGCACGTGTCTATACTTGGTACTTGATCTGGAGGTATATATGCCGGACAATTGTATGTCGTATTTCACGTTCATATGACATGATTAAATTTTGAACATACTTCAAATATCCACATGTACCTAATGAATATTATGGAATATGAAAATGCTATGCGGGAATTTTAAAAACTTTTCCCTTTTCTTGTCATGTCCTGTTGGTCTGTTGTTCGGGGTGGTGGTTTCCTCCACTCGACTCTATCGTCGTCGATGGTTCCTAAATAATCTAATACGTCCTCAAACGTAATTATAACTAGCTTGGATGAAATATCCAGAGAAGGATTCTGAATTACACGATACTAGTGATGCGATATGCAGTAATTTTTTCATGTCATCGTCATTATTAGTAACCTATTTTATTATCAGTTCTCTAATACTTTTGTAAGGTTACAGTAGATAAAAACATCGGCCACTAACTATTATTGCTACACAAGCTCAAACATCGTTAGATTCAACAGTTTTTATTTTATAAACCATAGTGAAAATACATTCGAACGTTTATTGAGGATAAAAAAGAGTCCCTGACCCTCGAAGCAGTTGAACGATAATAAGTTATATTATGCAATATTATTTATGTGCTGGCTTAATGTTTATAGCAAAATTTAACAAATTGCAGCGTAAAGTAATGTACCGCTTTATGCAGAAATGTCATAAATCTTAAATATAATTTTTTACTATCTTCAACCTAAATCCTGTCTCTACTTATACGTAACTAGCTGTTTATATGCTACTTCGTCGCGTGAAATTCAGGACAATTTATTAAAAGTTTTGTCAGTAAACCTCCCCCTCCATTAGCCAGAGGAGCTGAGATATTTAGCATGTCGTATTAAAAATGAGCGATGAAACTACAACAAATTCTATATTTCAATTCTATATTGCAGATAGAGGGTTCGAACTACTTTTATAGGATTTGTCAGAAAAAATCCTAGGGGGTGTTAGAGTTTTAAGGAAAAAATCAAACCTCTATCGCCCATACGAACCTAGATATATAGCATTTTATGTTAAAAATTCGAGTTGAAAAAAGTAAAAATTGAATCCCTTATTGCATATAAAGGGTTGAAGCTTGTTTTATTCGATTCACCGGAAAAATTATGCGGGATAGTGTGGTTCTAGGGGGAAAGTCAAGCCTCTATCTTCAATAGATTTAACAGTTTATTATTTTGACACAATTACGGTATAGCATTTATGATTTAAAAAATTATCCGATATAGTTCAATTTTTTCGATGCCTCTCATTGATTTAACAAACTTCTGATTTCGTTCACTTTTCTGTAGTGCCTTATGTTTTTAGACATTTACATGGGTTACCTTTGTGTGCGAAAAACAAGTTGATATCTCATTGGATTCAATATATTTTGTGGAATCCGTGAAAACACACTTTACCCATTTTTAACCCCTTAGGTGTCGTAGCAATATCGACACCCACCAATACATATAATCCTCTTCAGCTGAATCAGCAATAAACGACAAAAAGATGTAAGAATTTTTATAATTTCGTACTACCCTCCCATGCCGACTTTTACGTCAATGTCATCCGAGATACGGGCTCCAATTATAACCTTTCTAACATCATCCTCAAAATGTTGAGCTATGTAATTTACTATATCTATATCTATGAGCTGCGGTTCTAAGAATTTAAATTTTACTTTGTTGTAGAACATTTTAAGCACAATTTTTCCCTTTCTGAATATTTTCCGTTTAGTAATTGTATCCTAACTTTTTGTTGGTGGTACTATCCCCAATATTGTCTCAAAAATATTTCTCTAAGTTCACCAAATGTCTACTACTTATATTCTATTATACACCATACCATAATTCTGCGTTTCCTTTCAAATTACCCTGTTTTACTATCTTAAGATCCGTTATATGTCATTTTACTTAAATTAGTTTTTAATCTGGCAATGAATGTACAGTCGAATGCATATTGTCATTACCACCTTAAAGTTCAATTTCGTTTAACGCTTATTTTGAACCAATTCCAATTTAATTCAAATGTAATACAATTTATTTCCTATTATTTTACAATACTAATTAGAGCCTATTACTTATTTCATTTTATATATATTTACGTACATATAATCGAAAAAAATACTACATTGGTTATACATTCCTGTCAGTGGGCGGAGACTTGCGATCCCATCGCATACGATTTTGTTTGAAAATTGGTAATGACAATATGACGCTGACTGTACATGGAGGCACCTGTTATCCCCATAGAATTTATTTTCAGAGAAATCTATCACCGTCTTCCCCTATTAACCCTTTAAAGACGGATCCGTTTCCAACTATTTTGCCATATAGACGGGACTTTTTGCGATGACATACGGCCGGTTGACGGATATAACCGACGTTTTTTAAATCATTGTGAAAGCAAATAAATAAGTCTGAGGTTCTTATAAAACATTTATTAAATGAGAAAAAACATTGGTGAAAATAGAAAAAAAGACCAAAATTTGTTTAAAAATCAGATACGCTATGGTATATTTTAAAACACGGAAAACGCATAAACCAACATCACAATCCGGACACATATATCTGGTATCTCTTCCTTTTTTTTTGCCTTGTCTTGTGTGGGAACAAACAAAACATCTTCTTGAAGCTCTTTTGTTATTAGAAGTTTGAGGCACCAATCCTAAAAAATGTCTACCTGACAACCTATCGCAATTAGGCACTGTGGGAATATATTTGCGGAGTCTATTGATATTATACCTAAAAAAAAAAAGAAACAGAATTAGATTGTTTTGTGGAATGAAAAATAGTACAAACAAACCTTTAAATATTTGACGTATAAGATTCAGTTGAAATTTTGCGATGGGAATTAAAGTGGTATGCCTTATTATAAATATTGCGTGAGAATTGAGCATGCATTATATCCAACGTGTGCATAAATACTTACTAAATACATACTATCCACTGCCCCCATTCTTTTATTGTACTTCACTACACACAAGTATTTCTTTACATGTTTCTTAGTAGATTTGTCAATATTTTCACGGGCGACTATTTCGTTTTCATGCATGGTCGTTATCATAGTCACATGCCTCCTATCTTTCACCTTCAACACCATCATGTGGCCATAGGTTTTCCAGGATGTCTTGCCTTTTTTCAGCTTTTCCTTGAAGACTGGCATATGCTTTCTATTGGCGCGAACAGTGCCACACGTATTGTTTTTTTTTCCCCGTGAAGGTATTGTGACAAAATTGGACTACTGTAGTAATTGTCAGTAAACAGATTATGGCCTTTGTTCAGGTACGGGTCCATCAATTTAGCTACAATGGATCCTGAAGAGCCCAACCCCTTCACATCTTTAGCTTGATGCTATATAAAATAAAATCCAGGACAATGCCAGTCTCACAATCACACAAAACATATAATTTTATTCCGAAACGTTGTCGTTTTGTTTTTATGTATTGTTTAAAGCTAAGCCGTCCCTTGAAAAGGATCATGCTTTTATCTATGACAAGGTTCTGAAAAGGATAGAATTCTGATTGGAATCTATCTTTGATTTTTCGTAGAACGTCTCCTACTTTAGACAAGCGGTCGTTAGATGGGAATTCTTCATTATTCACAATATGCAGATTTCTAAGTTTTTGTAAATATCTATCTCTTGAAATTGTCTTACTAAATATTGGTGAATTGAGCAGCAGATCTTTTGACCAATATTCTTTCGTGTCTAGCTTTTTATTTCTAGTCATAAGCATAGTGATGCCAATAAATACAAAGAACTCGTTCAATTCTAAATCTTTCCATTTGTTAACATTTGGTTGCATAGCGTACCTGTTTGTCTCTCTAATAATGTATACAGCTATATCTTCAGTGAAAAGATTTACAAAAAAGTCGCTTTTTAGAGAGTTTTTGTTCAGATCGACATTTCTGAGGCCACTATTGTTGTCATCGAATACAAACATTTGTGGAATAAAGTCATCATTTGTCCATGTAATATCTAAATCTCCATGATCTCTACCATCGTCACCACTCTTCTCAAGAGAGTCATCATTTCGTACAGGTTCCGGTTCTATTTCGGCTTCTAATATTTCTTTAGCATCGCTTTCTTGTTCACTTTCCTCACTGCCGGATGGTAAATACTCGCTTCCATTGTCTTCAAAAGGCTCCTCTTTATCACTGCTCAGATACATATCTTCTTCACTGTCCACAGCCTTTATTATAGTCTCCACATCATGTGAATCTAACCCACAGTAACCTCCACTTTTTCTAACCTCAATTTTTTCCCGAGGGACCAGCGTCTTCTCTCGAAGCCATTTCAGACAATAATGCACGTGTAACGATAAAATTATCAACTGCAAACAGTAGATGTTACCATATCGACGGCTGTCGGAAATTTCCGTCAGTGACTTTTATTTCCATCAGCAGTATATTGTGGTGTGTTTTTCTCAACTGACTTATACGGCAGTCGTCTTTGTGCTTTATCAATTTTTAGAATGTGCCATATATATCACGAAACAGTCCACAGGCTCCATTAAACCTGTGTGGGATATCGTTAAACCTGTGTTGGATATATCCGTCAGTCGTCTGTGGTCTCAAACTTGGTCTGTCGATTATATCAGGCAACCACCCTCAAAGGGTTAATTTGTAAATGTGAATTATTTCTATTTTCCCTGTACTTAGGACTAGAAAACGATGAATTACTGGTTGCACAATTTTGGTGGGAAAGTTCATGATTCAAGTGTGTTTAAAATCTAACACATCTTTTTAAAACTTGAAATAAAACCTTCATATTTTAAATACTGGCCTAAAATATATCTGAAATTCAAATCACGCAGTAATATTCGTATAAAATACTTTTTTACCGAGAAATTAAATACTGAAAAATATAAATTTTTTAGACCTCCGCAAAGAAATTAATATATCATAATAAGCTCATAAATATATATATTCTTTTATCTTTTCAGAATATATGTTTCCCACATATATTCTGAATGTAAACATATCCGATTTTTCTTCAAACTATCATTACTTATTAAACTCCATCAATTTTAAGAAGTTGCAAACATTTACTACTGCCATAATATCACATGGTATCCATTAGTTCAACCAAACTGTTATATGTAGATGACGACGTCAGCAATAGAAAATTTACGAATGAAAAGAGTAGCTATTTTTAGAGGCATACCGCTACCGACCTGGTCAATCCGGTTGTGGTTTGTGATTGGTCATCTAAGTAGCTTCACAGTTACAGATGCTACATCATAAAAGATTAATCTTTTATTTATGCAGTGTAACCAAAACTACTAAACTAGCTGAGATGTGGTGATAAAATCGTTTAATAGTGGAAATAATTATTGTATTTATTAGTTAAGCAATATTTACAGGGAGAGATTCGCTACATTTGTATCTACAAAAAATGTTTGTGAAGTCAATAATTTTATGGTTAATAAATTAGATTATGGTTATGTTTTTTATTTCTTTCAAGTGTCTACAAAACGTAAATTAAAACAAGATTGTATGCTTATAAGGCAATAATTGGTTATTTGAGCCCACTTTTCTGACTGGTTTGAGTACGAAATACATCCTACATTGTAGGTTTCGATCTTGTTGCAAGCTGAAGAAATTAAATATTTTCATGACTCATATATTTTTATATTTAGTAAAAAAAGAGAAAAATTACACATTTATAAGGGCTATGTGTATTATTGCTGTTCAACTTTAATTGTGAATCAAAAACCATATAAACACACATCGCGATGTGCAATTGTTACTACGATGCATCGTAGTAACAATTGTTTCTATTGTTATTGCACAATATAGATATCAAGTGAAAATAGGTATACGTTTTGTGAAATTATTTGTGAATGTACACTTTTATCATTAAATATTATTATTGTACAATTATTATCATATTTATATCCCATCTCATAGGTAACTACATACCTCTAAAAAATAATTCCACAATATTTTTAACTGTTGTTTTGCCGAGCAATTTAAAATATCGCTGTACGAAATGAAGCATGTAATTTAACAAATATTTATAAATAACCAATTATTTTATTCTTGATCATCTTCTGAACTAAAGACACCAACTTAAAATAATATTAATTAGAAAATGTAAATACATTTTTTTTGTACTTAAATTACGTGCTTCATTGCGTAAAGTAATATTTTAAATTTCTCTACAAAACAATAGTTGAAAATATTGTGGAATTTTTTTTGTAGAGGTATGTAGTTACCTTCCATTATTGAATACCTATCCTGTACTGCAATATTAAAATAGAAATAACGATGGCTCCTATCGAAATTTAGTAAGAGCACCTTTTCATACATTTTTAACACTAGTACATTTTTTAGTTTTAAATGGTCAAAAAAAAAATAAAAAAAATTATAGCAAAAAATTCACCCTCCCCCCCCTGTAACTACTCTAACAAATCATGATTTTTAAATAAAAATTTGATATAATATGTAACATTATGAAATTAATAAATAGTCCAAATTCAATTTTTGCAACTTAAAACGTTTCGAATTTATTGGCAAATAACTATGTTGTAGTTATCCCATTTAGGGATTTAAGGCAAATGTATATATAAAAAAATTCAACTTATTTTTTCTAGTTCTATCATCTCTTCATCAATTGATAGAAGTTTGTTGAAGTCCATGTTGAAATGTTCATTATACTGTAAATATATTATATGAGTAAATATACGTAATGAATAAATTCACCTGATAGTAACAATAAATATGGTTCCTACTTAAAATAATTTCATCATTAGAACTTGATTTCAAACAATATTATACTTTTTACGGTCTCTTCTAATGGAAATTTTTCTTGTCTTCTTTCTTTTTTCTTATAAACACTTAATTTCCAATAATCCATGGCTGTCAATTAAATCTGAAATTAAATAAAAATTAAAAGTTCCTTGGTTTATAGTCATGTAACATTTACCATTAGGTAAATTGCCTCTTTCCAAATCAATAAATAATCCACATTCATTAACTTCTAAATTTGTTACAATAGCAACCCTTGTTCGATCCATTGGAACTTGTTTTTTACCATATTCCATTACAGCCCTACTATAATTATCTCTATATAAAATTTTTTTGACTAATGAGTGACACGAGGTGGACATTTGTCTTTTCAACAGATCCAAAATTGAAGGCAGTAAGTCTATGTCCATTCCTGTATGTATAACTGGTTATCAAATTGACCAATACTGTAATTTTGAATTGTTACTTGTTCTTCTGTCTCCTGTAGCAAAAATTAGTACGATAATTGTTAAATTTAAAAATAGAAAATATAAAGAGGTTGACCTCCGTTTCACAGTTTTAAATATGTTTCGTCCCATTATTTATTGGTACAATCTCACTGAAACTTTTTTTTCTCAAAATATTTACTCAGATGTCTGTTACTTTTAATATATAATTGAATGCTTCTAGTAAAGATTAATTTAATTACTGTTTGTCTGTAGACAATATTAGTTTATAATGTTAATTGTAAATATTGTGTTACTAAAACACCATTTTTTTTAATTATGGAAAAAAATATCAAAACAGCGACAACAAAAGTAAATATTTTCCATGCATTTATTTGTATAATTGAAATGTACTTACCTACAAATAAATACGCAGGCACAAGGCACTATTTAGTATCTATTCAAGTACATACATAATAACCCACAGCACACAACGTCCCAGAGACGTCCAATTTTGATCCTTATTTGGTCTGAACGTTCTAGGAGCTGATATGAACGTCCTCAAGATGTCCAGAGTGGTACATCCTTAGAAAGTAAAAACATTTACGTTTTTAATATGTCTAAATTAGGCCTCCAGTTCTTTTAATTCTGGTTTTGGAAAATAACACATTTTACATCCAAACTGATTATTTTTTGCATGAAATATGAATTGCATCTCATAAAATTCAACAGTTTTCGGTTTTAAATGAAACAAGAATAAAATTTAAGTGGCAAAATATTTAAATTAATTAATTTAAACTAATTATAGCAACTACAACTAAATTTCTGGATATTAACAGATGTAGAACTATAAAAAAAATCAACATAGTTATAATATCCATAACTTTCTAAAGTATATAATAAATAATTCATAATAATTTGTTTTGAATTTTCCGCGAATCGACGCTCGATCGTATTCGCTTGTCGTCATATTTTCGGGTTGATTTTTTAGTGTGTTTTGTTTATCTGTTCTCATTTATCGCTCTCTTTCTCTCATTATTACACATGGAAGAGAAAGAGACCACAGATATTTGATAGAAGAAAGATCGTAAATTAGAGGGGTTTGCGACTGTATCAAGCAATTTGTAATGTTATGAATATTGTTATGAATTGATTACAACGTAGTGACATTTTATTTATTGCTGTTAATTTATACCAAATAAGTGTGATTATATCGGTAAGTAAAAATGTTTTAATATTTTATGTTACATACATATATTACATATATAAAAATTCTAAATTCGTCAAAACCATCAATTTGTCCGTTAGATTCTAGTTCTAGATCTGATAAATCTCGATTAATTTTTGGAAATTGAAGATTAAAGTACTTACACTACAGTCTATAGAATTAAATAATTTCCATATTTGTAAGGCGAATTTCAATCGAAATTGTCTTATATTATTTTTGGTTATGTGGTCAGTAACTTTTGATGCCAGTGCCGCCCACGGTTTATAAACTAAACGGTTACCGCATTCACGCTCTAGCCTATCAGATCGCGAAACATCACAAAGGGCTCTCTCCATCTCACTTTCATTAACTTCTCGTTCTAATTTACATCAAAGTCCATTATTATTTAGAGAAAATAAAGAAATTTGAACTGCTTGATTGATTAATGATTACAGTTTAACCATCTTATTAAAGTAAAGGGGCGTATCTGTATCCTAAATTATCTAAAAATCTTTATAAAATATCGGATATGTGTACTGAATGGTTAATGTTGTAAAGCCAAATAAATAGTCGTATCTAACATTTGCTTAGCCAAAAAGTTGAATATGCAGTGTATTGCAGATATGGGCTTTCTCCGTAATTTTTGGGCTAATATTCACTAAGCCAATAAGTCTTATATGCATTAATATTAGCAGTTACGTCTTATTTTCTTAGTTTTCGGGCAATAGCGTGTAGTTATGCATAAAATATCACTATCAATTCTAATCTAAAAGTAATATTGTTTTGGTGTTGTTGTGTCTCCTTGTGGTGAATTGTGTGCCTTTTGTTCAATCATATGTAAGTATTTATAAATATTATTATTGAGGACGTTGAGGTAATAATTCTAATTTATAGACATGAAGGAAGCAGGCTTGCAGTAAGCAGCATAATTTAATTATTTCAATGGTGCAAATTAATTAAGTTTTCTCGTTCTGCAAGGAGTGATATATACAAAATAACTCTTATTTTAATACAATGGACGTCTAGGAGAACAGGGCTGGCTTTAAAATATTGTTAAAATATCTAATATAATAGTGTAGTACACTTTGAGAAAAATAACGGCAAAATAATTTAGTATATTGTAGGTTACTACAATAAAAAAGGTAGATATTTTAAAGTTTTTTAAAGTGAGTGTCAACTGGTGAGTACCTTGTGTTTTATTTGTTTTTGGTTTTACTAGACAGAATAGTTGAAATTAAAAATAACATTATTGAGTCAGTAGTACTGAACATAATGTGCATATTATCTTTTTTGTAATGCAAGTTTCAGCGTTTTGGCAAATAGCCGGGAAAATAATTGTTTAAAAAGATATATGTTATACTTATCTGTGATAAAATTTGTAAAAGTTAGTAAATAATAATTAACAAAAAATTTTCAGTTAATATTATTTTTCATTCCACTCTATATTTTAACTTTTATCAAGAAGAGGAACTTAATTTGTTTTTAAATAATAAATTCTTTTGTAGTAATTTGATTTTAATATGAAGTTATGATATGATATATAAACCAAATTCAATAGAACCCAAAATCCATAAGTAGGTAGTGTTTCTAAATATTAATTTTCTTATTTCTTCTTTTCTTATAGATGTTGTGTATTATCCGGTTGCTATTAAAATGGGTTAGCCATGATCTCGAACAAAAAACTTGATGTCTAAAACAAGTTACAAGCAAAAAAGATATCGTTGATGCGCAACTTAGCAAATTGCTCAAAAACAGAGACTTGCTAGTTATGTCGACGATCCCTGTTATAGAATTTCAAATTCGGATGTGAAACTGAATGAATCCGACATAGTGGATGAAAGTCAAACAACATGCTTTATGGGAAGCATGGACTTCAGCGATACGGTTAATGCAGAAAATGCATAGATGAATATACGGAAGCAGTTATATTTGTTATTAACAAGTTATTAGATGGTGTAACTGAAAATTTAATAGCATATGGACTTAAACGAAAGAGAAAGAAATATAAGACACCACACAGAAAGAACTCGATTGAAACATGAAAATCTGGTAAATAGACTTGGTATTTAACCTCCATGTAATGAGACTTGTTAGCAATAAACAAAGAGTTTTGAAGAATGACACCGAAAGAACAAATAACCTACATGTTTAATAACTCAAAGAAAACATTTAAAAAAGACATACCGTTGGTTTAAATTCACGCAGAAAGTTCAGTGTAAAATATTTTTGTCAGATGAGAAAGGTAATGATTTAGAAGTATGTAAAACCTTTTTTTATCAACCCTGGGTTACAATAAAAAATGTGAAAAACGTGTACTTACCGTTATGAAAAACACTAAAAATGACTCTTTGCAAGTTACTCCCGATCTTCCTGGGCAATATGCCCCTACAAATAAAATAGACCCTCATAACAAATAAAGAATAGACTTTCAAAAAGCGTTAAGTTCATTTTTAAAAGACACGCCATTATGTTAATATCCGATGATTCTATAGTTTAAGGCGCATGTTTTAACGTACTAATGAACATTCAAAATGCCTTTAAAACTATTAAATCATCATCTATAAAAGTACTTAGACTTTCAAAAAGCATTACATGCACCACTGTTTGACAAACAAAAAGCATTTTAAACTGCAATGAGGGAACTTAATTCTTTTTGTTTGTCCATATATTTATTTTACAGTATTTTATAATGTTTTTTGCTTGTCTAAGCAGTTTTGAATTTTAAAGTATAATGTGGTGTGTAGGTCTTGCGTCAATCATCGTCGAGGGTATATTGTTTGTTGTCGAGCTCATAATTTAGTGAAAAAATTGCATATTTTTGTGTTCTTTAAGATTTATAAGGGGTACAATGGATAATGAACACGTTGCTGCAGATTATGAAAGAGGCAGCAGAGAACAAAAACGGCATTTAACATTAAGGTAGAGCTAAATTTGTTTGTAAGGTTTTTTTTATTTTTTTTTTTTTTAATAAAACATTGCCACTTATTGGATAAATCCAAAAGGTGTATTTTTTAACGTTTTCGCCGGTTTCCACCACAAAATACCCGAATGGCTATATCTTCCTTGGACAAAGAAAAATCATTATGTAGACCAAATTACCACTGCCATTTCAAAAATTTTAGATTTTTGTATGCGACTACTTACATTTCTAATAATAACTTTTTTTTTGCTATTTTTCGATGTCGCATTAATTTTTCTCCAGTTTTAATACTCACAGTAACAGGTTTTCCCACTTTTCTTAGTTTTTGTATGGTAGTAATTAACGTCTTTTAAAAGTTTACTTCTCAAATCACATTAACTCTTCTCGGCTCTCAGTTTCACATTACCGAGGGAACATACTCCCAACCGGAAATATTTACCTACCCATCTTAACGTTCAGATAATGTATGACGATTTTAAAACCCAAAAGAAAGATTTTAAATGTTCTTACGAATTACATAGAAAAACGGTGCAGGAGATAAATATATTTTTCGTTAAAACTGAGGCATGAGTAATGTTTTGTCTGAGAGAAATATTTCCTGCATGAAAAAGACTTGCTACATATAAGAAATGAACTTGAACCCGAATGTCGTGATTGTAAAGAGTACAGGATTCAAAAAAGAAAGCTGAGGAGGTGCGCGAATGTTATAAAAAGAACAAACATGACACCAGTGGTACATCTATATATTCTGCAGATTTGCAAAAGGTACTGTTTTCATATTTGGTAATGAATAAAATTATACTTATATATCTTATTATTCTAGGTGATCATGCTTCCCAGATATGAGTCACTGGTCGAATTGTAGCGTTCAACGAATCTTTTGTACCGGTAGGGACTAAACAGAAAAACAAACAAAAAACATAGCAGTTATCTGGCATGAAGGAAGGTGTGGCTAGGCGCTCAAAAACTGACATTATAATTGCTTTATTCTTTCTTGTTACGACATAGAGATTATAAACATATAATTGTTCATCACAAAACAAAAATTAGTCACTTATGGCATTTTTTGTGTATATTGTAAATACAGATATATTTATCGTGGAAAGGCTTGAAATTAAGTTCTTTTAGCCTGGCCACACCTTTACGTCGGCGGCATCATCAAGTTGAGATGTCCCTTAAAAGGAAGCGAAAAGTGTCGTAAAACTTTAAAACAGCTTATTTTATTACCCTAGTAAAATATACTTGTAAAATTAGTTTTGGTATTTAGATTAATTTGTATAAAATATAAAAATGTACTGAAAGTATTGCCAAGGTATCAACATGTTTTTTGCTTGATAAGAGTACTGAATTTGGTGCAAACATTCGATCATTTATGACAACGGACTTCCGCAACGCTAGATGTAATGTAAGGGAAACGTTGGTTGCGTTTAAAATACTCTTACGCCCTCTGTAAATATTTTTCATAAACATAAGTTTTGTAGTCCTAATTTATAATGCGGATATTGGAACGGTTCCACTTTCATTCCACGTTACAAGTTAAAAAATGGTCAAATTTTATTATTACTTCTAGAATTTAATGGAAGGTAACTGTACTATTTTGTCATTGCAAAGTATATTTTAAAATCAATTGCTGAAGAATATTGAAACACCATGTATTCAAATTCTTAAATAAACCACTAAGCAAATTTGTTTATTCACTTCTTTTACGATGCTGTAATTTAAAAGTCACATCTTCTGACAGATTTGTAAATGGGTATTTGGGACATTATTGTATATAGTTATTAACATTTCATTTCACTTTTGTTGGTAACTAGCCTTCGATGCTAATTAGTGCAACGTATTCAGCTGGACGTACTCTGGTTGTATATCTTCTCCTAAGTGGGGGATCAGAGCTTTCATATTTCTCAAGTTATTCCGAATCATAATCACACCAGGAAAGATAGTTTGGACGTATTAAAACAAACAAACATTAACATTTCGTCACTTAAATATGGTCAACAATGCATCATGCGGTATCTGTTTTCCATTCATCGTTTTATATTTCTACACCGTGGATGTATTTCTTTGCAATTGTTGTTCTAGAATATTTAGAAAATTGAAAGAAAAATAAAAATGTAAATTTTTATAACCTACATAACCGAGTAACATGATGGGGTAAACAGGTAGGAGGGCGATTGATGAAAATAATACTGGCTTGCCAGTGCTCGTGTTGGTTGGGTATTTGTCCATATTGGAGTGTAGTTTGTATATTTTCTTACTGAAATTTCATTTCTGGTATAAAAATAAATTTGTTTAGAAACATATGTCAAACGTCGTCTTTATCTGGTGGGATTTCGGTACAGGGCTGGCAAAACTGCTGTCACTGGTTAGAATTCCTGTCAAGCTGTGCTGATATTCGAGGCAGAGTCACATGACCTACTAGTACTCATCACTAGATGGCATTCTTTAAATTGAAAGAAATGTTAAGCTTAGAGCTGTTTTAGTTTTCGCCCTAATTAGAAAATTCGCTTTTCCTTAACAATAATTTCCTTAATTTCCTAACCTTTCGGTAGGCTCTTGAAACTTAGTCAAGTCATCAATATTTGTCGATATCATCGGCGCGGGCGCAGTGGTTCATGCGTAGCTAGGTTCACTTTGAACATGGAAAACGATCAGAAAAGAAACCAGGTGGCGGACTTTCTTTTCCGTTTGAGCTGCTGTACTTCACACATGTAGTGTGGAATCATTACCTTGATTTAACAAGATTTGTTAAGTCGTATCTTTAAGTATGGATTGAATAGTTATTTCCACATTATTGTTGTAGGAATTCTTATTAGGTCTAATAAGGTAAGCGTTTAGAATTTTAATAAATATGAGGTGAGCTTGCCGTAACCATTTTACTTTTTTTAAGGTTTCAATGGTACTGCATTATTTTCAATGGCACTGCATTATTTTCAATGGCACTGCATTATTTTCGATGGAATTGCATTATTTTCAATGGTACTGCATTATTTTCTATGGTATTGCATTATTTTCGATGATACTGCATTATTTTTGATGGAAATGCATTAATTTCAATGGTACAGTTTTTTCAATGGTACCGCATTAATTTCAACGTTGCCGTTTAAATTTCAACATGAGGGATTTAATTTCAACTACGTTTGAATTTCAACATGGCCGTTTTGATTTCAAATGCACCGTTTTTTCAACTTCACCGTTTTTTCAACTCTACCGTTGGACTTTCAACATTTATGGTTCCAAATTTCGTGTATCGAAATTTTCTAATGTTACAAAGGAATGCTGAAAAGGTATTTGTGATTGACTCGTGAAGTTATTTTTTGCATCCAAACTGGTCACGTGACGGCTAATATTTGGTAGGAGTTTCGTCAGCATCGCTGGACTATGCAAGATGGTAGTCATGGAGGTTATCATGAAATGCAGGATTCTCTACTGAATAACTAGGCGCCGACGAGCTGGTTGGAGCTGTTGGTAACTTCTCAGACCCAGTGAGATAAGTACCTTTTTTCTATTTTGGATAATTTTAACTGTTAAATTTTGATAGTACGGTGACTTCCCCTAGACCATTAATGTTTTTTTGAACCATAGGAATATTGTAAAGTCAGCACTCATGCAGTAAGAACGAAAAGTAGCCCTCCATTTGGTTTTATAGAGGATATAGTTTTAATTACTTAAGCCATAAGCGTAACGTTACTTGGGCCTTATCTACTATTCACTCCATAGTGAATATTTTTGATTACCTTTTAGTGTCTTTTAGTTAAGCTATAAGTGAACAATTTTATGGCATTGTGTTTATTTGTTAAAATAAACGTTATTAAAATATTAACGTTAATGTCCCCCCTGCATATTATTTATGCGTTATTTGCCTTAAATATTTTTCGATGATTTAATTGTTAGTAATTAAGTAGAGTTGGTCATGTACAAAATTTAGATGAATGATAATATGCCCCCTGGCCTATTATTTATTTGTTAGTTACTGTAATTATTTTCAGTGTTTAAGTAGGTAGTATTGTCTCGTATACCTATTTTAAATATTTTCTATGTTTAACGTGTTAGCAAGTAAGATTTTCTCAACATACCCATTTAACAAAATTTTGGTGCTAATGGCAACTGGTGCTTTAGCCTATTACCTTTAAGGTATGTTATATTTTTAATTGTTTTAGTGATCAGGGTTGTTGCTAATGTAGCACGTACATCCCTAAATACTGTTTATATATATTCATTTTATTGGTGTTTAGCATAAAATTTTAGACTCTAGCTGGAGAAATATTACTGCCAAGCTTTTTTTTTGGCCATATTGTTGCAATAAATTTCTATTGTTTTAACCCATTTTTCTTCTTTCTGATCATACTAAGTGATCTGACGCCCATTTCCGAACCCACACCCCGCTCTCCTCTACTAAAGACTGAATCTAAACATCAAGCTAGTCGTGCTTTTGTTACCACTCTCACCTAGGGAAACCCACCATCGGACTAGTTATTTGTCTAAAGCCTGAAGTTATAATATCAATCTAAAATAAACTAGAGTCCCAATTAAAACCGAAGTAAAGGGATAATAATATATGTTGGGCGCTTGCCACCAGTGGCTCGTTCGAGAACGTTGCTTTAATGTAATTCTTACACTTTCGTAGTGGGTGATAAAAAGTAACAAATAGTGACCCGTAAGTGCTTAAGTTTTAAACGTAAGACAGTTTGACTAATTTATAATTTGAGTTTGACACTTGATAGTTTAAATTAAAAGTTGAAATTTGTTTATTCGTGTAGAGAAAAATAAATTATTTAGTAACTGATCAGTTTACTTTGTTGTTGTTTCGAAAATGAACAACTCGATAAGAAAGGTTGCCTTGGCGAGTATTGTCCTACTGAATGACCACCTGTATGGATGGAGAAATATAAAAATGTTTAGTTACGAAAATAAAATCATAAACTATAATAATAATGTGTGTAGCTTCGTGGTCGAGTCGTAAGGGCTAAATCCTAGCACACTCGGACATTGTCTCTAAATTTATAGCCCTCTCCCACACATGGTATCTTGAGGTGCCTTCAGGGATACAGGGGGTTGTATTACCTGTGGTGTTTAATTAATAATACATAATAATAATATACTATATTATAAGTAGATTAACGAATGCTACCTAAAATTACAAAACCCCAACAAATTGAGTTGTTTCAAATTAATTATTTCTTAATGCACATGGAAAGCAAGCGATTTTTAGTGCAGTCCAAACTGCCGCGATTATTATTACTTTGCGAACATAATTATGTGTTACTCTATTGTAAAGCAATTTTAATTAACGTTTTCGAACGTTTGCTTTAGTAAAATTTACTAAAATGTGTGTTCTCGAACGCAACTCAGTTTATGTAACATTCAGTAATAAAAGTTACTAGACTTAGCCAGTTGTTATTTAAGAGAGTGCTTGTTTGCAATTTTCGGTCGGTTTGTGTTACAGTATTTTTCATTTAATAATAAACTAGTCGATGTTAATCTACGGTGAATATCATCAAAATGATGCGGCTGCTCAAAGTCTGTACACGGAACGTTTTCTATAGAGATGCACCAAATCCCGCATAATTTGTAAACCTTGTACAATGAGCATGCGATACTTATGAGTTACGGCTCCTTTGAGGATGTGTTGGAGGTCCTGGTTGCTAGGCAAACTCGTACGTCTAAGCGGATTGTATGGCTTGCTCTGAGGAAAAATCAACTGTACCCATTTTATGTACAAAGAGTTTGAGGTCCTGATATGCCTATGCATATTTTGAACGCTGAGGAGAACATTTTAAATTTGATAGAGGATGATCAAAATTTAAGTACGCGTGCACTTGTGTAAACGCTAAAACTTCCTTATTATGTTGCTTTAGTGTTTATGTTCTAACGTAAACCAAAATATTATTTTCCTTTTTATCATCATTTCAAACACCCTGCATAACGTAATTTTAAAAGTAGTATTAAATATTCACTTAATAAATGAGGAATTATAAATTATGAATAAATAACTAGATTATGTTTACGTTTCCGCTAAAGCTATGGTTTTATTTATTTATTTTTAACGTATTATTTATATTAACGTCCTGACAGAGTTTATTACATTGCCATTCCACCGCTTAACCAGAACAGACATACGCACAACAGCCATTCCCTTCGACATTTGCCATATACCGCAGCTGAAACAGTCAGCAGAGAACTAGTAATGTACACCTAATTACCCGACTGGCGAGCGCCATCATTTACTTTATCTTAATGTAAACTTTCTAACGATAATGAGTAGTCTATAAATATATGTGAAATAGAAAATTAGGTCAGAATATACTAATCGTTCGACAACTGCTGTTACAGTTTAAATTGTACGTTTATTGTAAAATTGCAAATTAAAGTATTTTCAACTGTTTGTTCGTTTTTTAAAAAAGTGCTATTTAACAAATAGTTCTTTAATTGGCGCAGTCGGTAGGATTTGCAAAAGAAAACTACCGTAGTTTTCGCGAGTTTTAACTCATTTGCTAAAAAAATCCAAACAAGTAAACGAACCAGTGAAACATCAGCAGCGATTGTGTACCTCTCCAGGAAGCCAGAGCCCCAGCAAACCACCGAGGTAAGTCGAGTTCTCCTTTCTGTAACATCTTCCTAAGAACCTTTACAGTAAAAGTTCTCTCCGAAAAATTTAATTATAGGTGCGACCATCTTGGTCAACTACTAAAATTTTTAAATATCACATTTAAAATCTGGTAGACTGTTTACAGCAAACAGGCGTAGATTTAAGAAATTTAGTTTTACTAAAAGAAACAGAATTTTAATTCCTCAGTAAATCTTATTTAATTTTAAAATTTTTAATATTTAGTGATTTGTACAAGACTTGCTTGGTACAAATTGGTTTGTGGTCAGATTCAAAAAAAATTATATGACCGAAGAAGCAATCAATAATCTATCAGTCACTCGAGTCGTTAAAAATAAATAAAGAGAAAATGCCTTCTGAAATCAATTATACTCTTTTAAAGAATTATTCAGATACGATACCCACGTATGACGGATCAGAATTAGATTTAGAATTATTTATAAACGCTGTGGATGAATTTCACCAACTATATCATGGTACAGACATTGTCTTAAATAAATGCGTAAATAGTATTATTAAAGGAAAACTGAGAGACCGTGCAAAAATTCTTATAGGTTCCCGACCCGAATTAAACTCTTGGCTTTTAATCAGACAAGGTTTAAGAACAACTTTTGGAGATAATCAAAGTCTCGATATTCTTGAACAACAACTTTTTACAATGACACTACAAAGAAACGAAAACTGTATTGACTTTGCGAAACGGATTCAATTATTACGTAGTAAACTCTGTTTTAAAATAAATTCTATACCAGTCACCAAAATGACGATAGACGAAAAGCTATTACACATAAGACAATACGAATCTCAATCCTTAAAAGTATTTTTACGAAATTTAAATATCCGAGCATGCGATTTCATAAGATCACGAGACCCTAATAACTTGGAAGACGCTATGAATTTATATCTGGAAAATGAAAGCTTTATATCTACCCAAAATATGACAATACAAAGCAGACACAGTCATACGCAACAGTCACGTAATAATTCCATACAGAACATTAACCCATTTTTCTCAAATTCAACCCGACAATATCATAACACACATACTAATAATTTCCAAAACCTGAGAACAATTCCCCAACAACAGACATTCCCAAGTCAATCCATACATTTACAACCAAGACAAATCCCAACAAGGTTCCCGACGAATCAACAAGTTTTCGGACCGCAGAAGAACGTCTTTAAGCCAAATCTGAACAGACAGACATACAGCACCCCAGAACCAATGTCCATTCAGTTCAGACAACCGACAATACAAAGTAATACCCAACCGAGAAGACAATTAAATTCAAATCAGATCAGACAACAATTCCCGTGGTTTCAAAACCAAACACACCAAAATTCATTTCGCAGGAACTCCACGCGATAGATGGTTACGAATTAGACAGCCAACGTTATAATAATTATGAAAATAATTACGAATACCCTGACAATTCCCAAGTAGGAGCTACCTCACTTAATTATAACGACCCTGTATATCAGTCAATGACTGACTCCCCAGGAAATCACTATACTTTCGATGAAGAATCCGAACAGGACGAACAAAATCAAGTTATATACGAACATGCAGAAACAGAAAATCAGAATTTTCCGCACATCCCATCGCAGAACCGACAGACATAACATTTAACGCATACGTGAACGCCCTTCCGTACATCCAAATCGAAAACCTCAATATAAAACTTCTAATCGATACCGGATGTAACATTTCTATGCTAAGACCATTCATTGCCGAAAATTATTTTCCACAAGACATTTACAAAGCCCCTTCACAACTTAAATCCCTAGGCAGAGGCGTAGAGGCTCTCTACAAGGCATCAATACCTGCATTTCCTGAATTGCAAACTGAATGTAATATAGACTTTACCTTATATCCTTTCTCAGACTATTTTGACGGAATCATAGGATTGGATGAACTTCGAAAACTCAATCTAACTATGGACTTTAATAACCAAATCCTATATAATGAAAACATACAAATACCATTCTATTACCGCGATAAAAGTACCCAACTCCACTTTACTATAGAAATACTAGCACATGAAACGCTAGACCAAAAATTGTATGTAGACAAATGCGAAGGAGAAATATTTATTCCCTACCAAGAACTTTTTGACCTCACCATTCCCGAGACATTAACATACGCATCGAATTCTAAAGCGCGATTTGAAATACAAAACAACACTGATAGAACAGTATGTGTAGACTTTAAACAACCTATAAAAGCATTCTATATTGATACCGAAGAATTTGATATACATAACATTGACAGCGCTCTACCCAGTTATACAAATTGCAAGCAAACAAATAAAAAAAATCTAAACTCACTAATTAGAACCAATCATATGAATAGTGAAGAAAAAGAAGCTATATTAAAACTAATAAACAAATTCTCTGACATTTTTCACGACAATGAGTCGCAACTCACTTTCACAAACAAAATTAAACACGAAATAAAAACCTCAGATCAAATTTCAATCTACACAAAGACTTATAGATTTCCCTTTGCCATAAAACGGAAGTAAACACACAAATAAATAAAATGCTCAATGACGGAATAATAAGACCCTCACAATCGCCCTGGTCCTCCCCGATCTGGATTTTCCCAAAAAAAGCAGACGCCTCTGGAAAGAAGAAATGGCGGATAGTCGTAGACTACCGAAAACTGAACGAAAAAAACCGTAGACGATCGATGCCCGATCCCTAATATAGAGGACATCTTAGATAAACTCGGTAAATGTAATTATTTCACCACACTAGACCTAGCTAGCGGATTCCATCAAATCGAAATGGACCAAGATTCGATACCTAAGACAGCTTTCAATGTAGAAAACGGGCACTACGAATACCTTCGAATGCCTTTTGGCCTAAAAAAATGCTCCAGCCACCTTCCAACGCGTAATGGACCATGTTTTTAGAAACCTACAAAATAAAATTTGCATTGTCTATATGGACGACATAATAATATTTTCCACCAGCCTCCAGGAGCATATATCTAACTTACAGCAAGTATTTCAGAAATTAAGAGACTCAAAATTAAAAATTCAGTTAGATAAATCGGAATTCTTAAAACAAAACGTCGAATTCCTCGGACATGTTATTACTCCACAAGGGATAAAATCAAACCCTAGCAAAATTAAAGCAATAAAAATCTTTCCGATACCAACAACCGCGAAACAAATAAAATCATTTCTCGGATTATTAGGCTTTTATCGAAAATTTATCAAAGACTGCCAAAATCACAAAGCCCTTTACAAAGTGCTTAAAGAAAGGTGAAAAAGTTATTCACACACCCGAATACATTGAAACCTTTGAGAGATGTAAAAATATACTCTCCAATGAACCTCCCTTACAGATTTCGAAAAACCATTCATATTAACCACTGATGCTTCAAATTACGCCATTGGCGCCGTGTTATCTCAAGGCCCTTTAGGCTCCGATAAACCCGTTGCATTTGCGAGCCGCACCTTAAACGCAGCTGAACAAAATTACGTACCATCGAAAAGGAACTCCTGAGCTGTGGCAACTTCACCAAACACTTCCGACCATACCTTTTTGGATGTAAATTTACCATTGTCACTGATCATAAACCACTTCATTGGCTAAACAATCTTAAAGAACCGAATTCTCGTCTAATGAGATGGAGGTTGAAACTAATGGAATATGACTATAGCATAATATATAAAAAAGGTAAAGAAAATAAAGTCGCAGACGCACTTTCACGCATAGAAATCCATCCCATAGACAATGAAAACCAATCAGTCATTGCACAAGTCTACAGTGACGAACAAGACAAAGTAAATAATGACTTCCCTGAACTAACATTCGAAGACCTAATAAGACTAGACGAATCACCCATGGATACCTTAAATCCTTCCAATTTTGCCACACCCGTAAAACAACGAATTAATATAATTTCCGACATACAATTACCCAAAGAACGAATTCCCTTAAGTAACGAGACGCAACATTCAGCCCTTGAAAACCCTATCTTAGAAATACCCATATCAGAACAATGTTTGAATAAATTCAAAAACCAAATAATATTAAACGTAAGCGACAATGCTCTACATTCACGAATTTCCACAAAGAAACCGTTTAACGAAAAATCACGTTTACAAATTTGTATACCCTCTCGCAGTTTGGAACAAGATCTAGTCAGACTATTTAAAGATTATGTAAAACCTAAAACCTTATATGGTCTACTCATATCATCAGGTAACCCCGAAACTATAATTCCATTATTACAGAAACATTTCAAAAATAACGCCTTCAAACTAGTGCTAACAAACAAACTCCTTAAAGATATAGAAAATGAGGAAGAACAAATTACATACCATCACGAGACAAAAACAGTACATCGAGATATCAACGAAACCGTACTATCTTTATCGAAAATTTATTATTTCCCCTGTTTATCAGATAAAGTTACTAACTATATAAATACTTGTGTTTTATGCCAAAAAATCCAAGTACGAAAGACGACCCTACGAAATTAAATTAAAATCTACCCCTATCGGTGAATGTCCTTTTGAACATTTATATATAGACACCCTGTGTGTTGAAAAACAAAAATTCTTAACCATTATCGACAGTTTTTCAAGATTCGCCCAAGCTTACCCTACTTTTCAAACTGGTATAGACATTTTAGATAACCTCCTAAAATTTATATCACACTACGGAATCCCACAAAAGATAACTTGTGACTTAGGTACTGAGTTTAAAAATAATACCTTTGAAAATTTCTGCTTAGCCCACAAAATAAACTTACATTTTACAACAGCAAAAAATCCAAGCAGTAATAGCCCAATAGAGAGATTACATTCGACACTCCTCGAAGAACTTAGAGTTTTACGACAAGAGACACCTAAAGAGCCCCTAACAACTCAAATGTTATACGCGATAATTGGCTATAACAACACAATACATACAAGCACAAAATTCACACCCTTCCAAATTATTAAAGGAAATTTAAATCTAGACACCTTTCAATACAACCGAAGACAAAATATTATCTGACTACTTAAACAAACATAACAGAAACTTGCAAATAATAAACGAAACCATAAAAAATAATAACACCAAAGCTATAGATCTATCAAAACTCAATGAAAATAAAAATGAACCTAACCCCATTAACCCGCATGATACCGTAATATTAAACAATCTAATCGAGAAAAAATTAATACCACTCTATAAAAGTAAAACAATAACGCAAGACTTAAAAGAGAAAGTAAGAACGAGTGGAGGTATATATTACAAAAGACGGATCAAACCTCAAAGAAAAATTATTAACAAAAATACATCTGTTGTTCCAGATGATGCTGTTCCTAGCACTTCTATGCCTAGCGCAAGGACATCAAATTGAAATCACCCCAATAAACAATCCAATTCTCCCCTTCTCCCTAGGTTTTGCGAGAATCACTCCCATTCACTCATTAAATACATAAATTTAAACAAAATAGACCAACCTTTAATCGACATAGAAATGAACTTAAAATCTACAAATGACAATAACGCGGAACAAAGACGAACAATACCCTCAGTTAAATCATGTATAAGAACAACTGAACTATTTAATACAACAAGTTCACACTAAATTAAGTAATATAAAACCCCAGCTTAGGAATAGAACTAATAGAGGTTTATTTAACATGATAGGAAAAGGACAAAAATGGCTCTTTGGAACTTTAAACTCAGACGACGCAAAAAAGTACGATAACGCAATCTCAGTATTAGAAAAGAATCAAAATGTCTTGCACCATGATCTAGAGAATCATTTAACCGTATCGAAACAATTCATGAGAGAAAATCTGAATACATTTTCGAAAATAATTGAGAATCAAAAGCAGATTAATAATCAATTGCAAACCCTAGACTCTAATTTACACAAATACCTTTTACACATTAAACTACAAACTTACTTAGACATGATGATTATCGATTGCCAAACATTAATTACATTAGTCGATAATATTCAAAATTCCATATTATTTGCACAACTAGAAATAGTACATAATATTATTCTACCTATAAATGAACTACAGAATCAAATCAATATTTTAAATACTATATACCCAAATGGCTTACCAGATTTCAAACATATTCAATCTTATTACAAGTTAATTAAGGTCGAAACGCAATACTTGCAAGATAATATTTGTTTTATATTTCACTTTCCGATTCTCCAAGAGAACTATTACAATCATTACCACTTATATCCAATACCAATAAAAAATCAAACCATAATTCTTATTAAACCCTATATCCTGCTAAACTCGACCTACCACCACTACGAAGATGAGAAATGCCATATGGTTGAAGAAGAATGTATCTATTATGTCACACAACAGATACAAAACAATGATTGCATCCCAAAAGTGTTAATAGGTAACACAAACCAATCCTGTCAAACCACCACCCTGTATATCGAAAAAGACATAATCGAACCCATTAACAAAGCATACATAATAACTATCCCAGCATCAAAGATGACTGTAGAAAAACAATGTCACGAACATGGTTATGACGAAATATCACAACCCCATCTAATATTCATACCCCAACACTGCAGCTTGCAAATCCAAGGAACTACGTATGTCAACCCTCAAACTCAAATAAACGAAACACCGCTTAAATTACTACCAATGGACACAAAACCGCCTACACAAAACGACGCCCGATGGACGCCGACACACCAGATCCAAATAGGACGACTCACAGACATACAAAAGTCAGTTGAGAAAACGCAGTTACACGAACTATATAATGTTCAAAGAAACAGTGCTAGTAATGTTACCTTATATGTTTGCATTGTATTAACATGTCAGAAAAATTAGAAAATAATAAGGAACAAAATAATGTTGCCCTATTATTTTCCACTTAAGAAGGGAGGGGTAATGTACACCTAATTACCCGACTGGCGAGCGCCATCATTTACTTTATCTTAATGTAAACTTTCTAACGATAATGAGTAGTCTATAAATATATGTGAAATAGAAAATTAGGTTCAGAATATACTAATCGTTCGACAACTGCTGTTATAGTTTAAATTGTACGTTTATTGTAAAATTGCAAATTAAAGTATTTTCAACTGTTTGTTCGTTTTTTAAAAAGTGCTATTTAACAAATAGTTCTTTAATTAACTTAACCGTGTTCTGCCACACAACTACACTCTAGTGGTCAAATGTGCTACCGTCTCGGAAATTTAAAACGCCACATACTTCCATGCCCTAACTTTTATGACATTGAAGCAACATGTCTTGGCGTTGTAATTACTCATAGGTGAGTAACCCCTCTTGTTAATTTGACAATTAAAAATAGTGTTTTTTATAAATGTTACCTCATAGAATTTCCTATAAAACTGAATTTGTGACAAAAAATGAAACCTGTAGAATTAAATGCGGAAATGTAGAAAGTATACTATTTTATTTTTTCCGCCGTTTTCAAATATGTAAACACATTTACTTTGTTGATTTATAGTGAATATTGGATATAACAGGAAATACATAAAATTATCTTGATCTGGAATCAACTAAAGGAATTTCTTAATTTATGGAATTTCATGATTGTAAAGGCATACAGGGTTTTATTGTTGAATAACGACCCTACCTTAAGTGTATCTTTTTGTTCTTGAACTTCGCTTTGTGTATTATCACCGGCATCGCTTGTGGAAACGTCAGAGGCCAAATCACATGTAACGGTAGGTATTGGGATAGGGCCAGATTGTGTCTCTATTGTAGCGATTTGTCTTTCACTATCCCGTGGTGAATTATTACTGTTACGATCAATAGGCCCTCCTGCCATGATTTCGCTGCCATTTTTCGCTATCTGGAAAAAAGAATAGTAGGTATAAATATGATATCAGATATAATATGTAAATTCAAGTCGAATATGATAAAAAAGATTGACTATTATGTAAAAGTGCTCCATTTAAATACTCGAATGAATTAATTGATTTGAAATTGCAAAATCGTAGTTTTTTGGATTTTGTTAGTTACAAGAGATATAAGACAAGCACATTATTCAAGGAAACCTATGTCAGCAACCACGCCCGTAGCTGTAGGAAAGAAGTAGAACAATTCTCCACTTAATGATCTCTATTCTATTTTACATTCTATTCGTGTTTACACACGATATTTATTATACTGAGTTATTAAACTTTACCAAATATCAATGTCTATCAATAAAAGTTCTCTGTGTAAATTTTTAGTTTGTTGTAGAACCAAAATTCTACATTTTTATTTTTTTTCAAAAAATCAACGTTAGCAAAAAATCACCCAGATTACATAGAAGGCCTTCTTCAGCCATTAAAAACATTTAAAAAGTGTCCGAGACCGAAATTACACAGATTCAAAATATCACATGTCACACCACTTTTTTTAGTATATTAGATAAAGAATAAAAAAGCGTATTCAAAACGTCAAACCAAACATTTTTATCTCAATTCTCCGATTCTTAAAAGCCAAAATAGTAAAATTAATTTCCATCAAAAAAACCGCTCTGCGTCAAAAGTGCGACAGCAGGCATTGCGGTGCCAAACATTAAAATAGCCAAAACTCATAAAGGCATTCATAAAGAATAAGTAAAAATCAGTCTGAACGATTTTATTGCTTTCAGAAAAGGCACACAAAATTTTCAATTTTAATAGTCGACAGAGGCAAATATTCATTAGTGGCTAAAGCCATCGCAAAATAGTAAATGCTAAATTTCTGCATTTCTACCATACGAATTTTAAAAAGATGCTAGTCGTACACACATAAAAAATAATTTTACAAAGGCGTTTAAATAAATAACAATTAATATCACAGTAAAACAGTTTCAGACAAAATAATAATAATAATAATTTCAAGCAACAATCATTGTTTCCATAGCGACTCATTAACTGCTAGATTTGTTTATACGAGACTTAAACTTTGTCCACAAAAGGCCACCACGGGCTCTGACGCAACAGCGGCGGCTCCGGCGGTGATGGACACCGAAGGCGCGCCATGTGCTGTTGGCGACTGCGGCGCTCCTGGGAGCGGGGACACAAAGCGGCAATGTCGCGTCATACACATTGACAGGGGTCTCGTCGTGGAGCATGGTGTCTGAAGGACTTTGCATCTCAAAGAGTAACAAAGTTCTCAAAGCTCGTACGAGGAGAGGGAGCACTGGAAATTTTGGCAGTCAAAAAGTTAAAGTTAATTATGATCACAAATACTGACTGAAACTGATAGCGAAGAGTGGCTGAATTCTGACCCCCCAAGGTAAGGTGGAAGTTGGTAACACTGGAGGAAGATGGAAGGGTAATGTCCAAGTCTGATTCTACATCTACAGTTCACTACGGGATCACGCGAAGGAAGTGTCCCTCGTGCGATACGCAACGCAATAAACTCTAGGTTTCACAAGCTCGGGTGATGTTACATTTACATTTAAAGTCGACTCCCGCGCTCTAGAAAGTTTCCAAGGTACAGTCAGAGCAGACTGAAACAGCAAAATAATCGCGCCGTTCTGTAGTGGCTTTCACCACCGTATTTAGTTCCCGACAAGGGACGAAACCCAACGCGCGTGATAACTCTCTCGAGGTCAGCACACGTTTAAGCAGAAGGCCCCCTACTGATGGCGGCTAGACTTGCCACTGATGTCCACTGCTTGGCCGAACTCCCATCATCACCTCCTCAGAATTGGCACTATTCGAAGCCGTAGTCGTTGAATTCATCTCCAAAGCAATAACGTTTTTATTTCGATGGTCGTCGTCTGGATTTCCCATTCGCGATCTTGAGCTTATTATCGTTGGTCACTTATTACTACTTAGCTGAAGTGGCACTGCCGAAGATATGGGTTACGGTCCTGAAAGGGACCTGACCCTGTTATGTTGCAAATGTATCGTAACGAATTCTTTCTAGAAATAATTTGTTTGCTATCTTCTACGAAGGCAAACAAAAAATTGAGAGGCTGGTGTTTTTTTATTTATTTATTTATTAAAGGAAAACAGCTGATGCTATTCTTCGGTACATCGGTGTCGGTTCCATCGGAGTCGAGCAGCTCTTACTTAACTTTACTTACTTAAAACTAGTAAAAAGAAAGAGCCGGTGGGTGTAGGGCTACCATATGGCTGTCCTGCGTTAAACTTCTTCTTGATTTGACTTTAACGTCTGTATGACGGTTGCAAGTTACAGTTATTCCCAGAGGATAGACATGAGTTGAATTTAATGAGTGCCGGTAGAGCACGTGCTGACTGACTAGCTGCCCGCGGAACACTGGCGCGTGCGTAGAATGCGCGCCAATATCCTTTTGGCTTGATGATGGTCTCGGATGCTAGGGCCTCATAGTTTACTTTACGAACGGCTCCACTCACAAATGTGAGCAGTGCCGAAGATTTCGGCCAACTTCCCTGGGTCCTGGCTAATGAACCCTGCTGGCTAGGGCCTCTTCTGGCGCTCTTTTGACTATGTCTTCTTTCTTCGCCAGCTTGTCACCCCCGGGGGTAGTCATTGGTCTATCAGGGACTGTGCGGATATTCTGTGACTTGGGATTGACTGCCAGTACACAAAGTGTCAATTGACACATTGTCATCTGGATCATCGGACAAGATAAGGATGAACTATGTAGCTCTAGGAGGTGAAGGCCTAAGTGCTTTCTTAGCACTTTTGTCCTTCACGGAGCCAGGGGACAACGGGCACTGGTCGGTTTACTGACCAGCGCCCGCAAGGTTTGTGGGAAGGTGGTTGATTGCGGCATGTCTCTTCCGTGGGTTGGTCTATCTGTAAGGAAAGGATTAGTTATACTTACCCGTTGTCCAGTAAATGTACCTTCGGCCTTTTGTGCCTCGGTGCGTCGGCCGGATCATAGGAGGTGGCCTCCCTGATCAGCGAGTTCCTATGCTCCTCGGCTAAGGTGTACAGTTTCTTCGCTCTATCCCAAATGATTTCGGTGACTGGTGTGTACTCCAGGTCCCTGAAGATGTCAGCGTTTCTAACGTACCATGATGCGCCTACCGCTGTCCTGATGGCCACGTTTTCCACGGCATGCTACGGAGGCGTAGGTCAGCTGTGGTCTGATGAGTGCTTTGACTAGCAGAAGCTTATTCCTCAGATTGAGCCTGCTCTGGTTCCCTACCATTGGGTAGATGAGAGCTCTCGTCCGCTTGGCCTTTACCACGATGGCTTCGGTGTTCTGTCTCCATGTCACGCCTTTGTCCATGATTACGCCAAGGTACTTGACGGAATCGTGCCATTGGATGTCCTCACCGAACATGAACATGAAAACGTGTCCTGTGGGAGTTTCCTTGCATCCTTTCCTGAAGAGAATCGTCTGGCTTTTCTCCGCGTTGACTGTGACTTTCCATTTGATGCACCATTCTTCCAGAAGAGAGGCTGCCTCTTGGAGTTTTCTGGTGGCTGTTCTTGCTCTCCAGGATCTGGCCGTGAGGGCCGTGTCGTCCGCGTAGAGTGCCTTCGTTCCTTGGGAGATCAGAGGTGAAGACAGCGAACAGGTGGGGTGACAGCACAGAGTCTTTGGGGGACTCCGGCTTCCATCGATCGATACGTGGACACGCTATTCCTGATCTTCACTCGCATCTGTCTCCCGTGCAGGTATGATCTAACTAGTTTGACGAGTGCAATGGGATAATCCATATTCATCATTTTAGCTAGTAGACCATCGTGCCAGACCCTGTCGAAAGCCTTCGCAAAGTCCAGGAGTAGTGCTGCCGTGACCTGTCTTTGGTTGAAACCTTTGATGACTTCTTCGGTGATCCTGAGCTCTTCGAGTTCCGTACTATGTCTAGTCCTGTACGCGAACTGTTCATCCGGGATGATTTGGAGCTCTTCGATTTCTTCTTCTATTCTATTCAAGATAACGCGCTCGGCTACCTTGCTCACAGCGGAGAGCAGGCTGATGGACCTGTAAGAGGAGGGAAAGATTAGTTCCTTACCTGGTTTCGGGATGACTATGACGTCGGCCTTCTTCCACCTGTCCGGAAAGTATCTGAGCCTCAAGATCCCATTGGTGATATTCACTAGGGCTGCCACCCCTTTCCTGGGAAGCGTCTTGAGGGCGATGTTTCCGATCTTGTCACATCCAGGAGCTTTCCTTGGCTTCAAGCTCCTTAGAATCTCCTCGACCTCCTCTGGAGTGATCGGACGGGTGTGATCATCGTCTGGCAGGCGGAGCATCCGACGAACTCTGCGTTCCACGTCCTCAACCCAGTCCTCGTCCTCATCATCGAGTTGGTTTTCCCTACACTACAGTTCCAAGCTGTCCACAAATGCCTCGGCTTTTTCCTCGCGAGTGCAGACAATCCCATTCTCTCAGTGGATTGGGGGCATCGGTTTCGGCCTGTCCCGCAGAGCACGCTGGGTGGTCTAGATGCTTCTGTCCTGTGGGTCCAGCGATTCCAGGTGTCCCAAATCAGCTGCCTAAATTCCTTCATGAGGTTTGTCATCGGTGCTGGTGTCCTTCTGGTCTCCGTCTCTGTGGTGCTTTCCTCCATCGCTTCCTGGATCTGGTTTTCCATGGAGGTGATGGCCCTATCCACATCTTCCTCGGATTCAATCCTGGGAATACGTGCAATGTTCCTTTGCAGCGCTGCACGGAACATTTCCCAGTCTGTCCTCCTTTTGACGAAGGTCCCAGTGTCCACATCATCCTTTTCTCCTAGGTCCAAGAAGATCGGATTATGCTCGGTGGAACCTTCCGTCCTGGTAAAGATTTCCGCATTGAGGGTCATCTCCTTCATTATAGCAATGTCCACCACGTCCGATCAGTAGATCCCATTGTCGTGCGTCGGCTCGTCCTGTCCTAGTGAGTGCATGTTGCCAGCGTGTCGTCCCAGGAATCTCAGCAGTTCTCGTCTTTAAGTGTTGGTGTTAGGTTAGGTTAGGTTTGTTGTAAGTGGGTCTCAGTAGACCCTCCACTGCGGCCATCAGCAGGTCTATTGTGGCTCACGCCTAATTATATTTCACCCAATAAGTTCAGTATCTTAATGAAACTGATAACTTTATTGGGTGAGAATGTGTCCAGATCCTCTGGCAGCAGTTGCCCATTGCTAAATATTGAGAATCGGATCCTCTCCACAGCGGGACAGATGCATAAGATGTGGTCTGACTTCTCATCATCCTCCAGGCAAAGACGGCACTCGGCATTTTCCGCTAGGCCGAGTTTATGCAGATGATGGTTTAGTCGGCAGTGCCCAGTATATAGGCCTGTTAGAGTTTTCAGGGTTACCCTGTTTAACTCTAAAAGTTTCTTAGCTCTTGATTTCAAAGGGTATTTTATAAACGCCTTCGAACGAACTAATCCTGGTAACTCTTGCCAATACTGGAGAGTTTGCCTTTCAGCCCAGGTTGAGATAGCGATCTTGGCAGTACTTGAGGATATGCCAAGTATTGGTTCTGGTCCGATGAATCGTGATCCCGCTCCTTCTCTGGCTAAGGAGTCCGCTATTTCGTTACCTTCCATACCAGAGTGGCCGGGTATCCAGACCAGAGTCACTTTGTTGTTCTTGCTCAAATGATTTAGAGCTTTCTAACAGTTCCATACCGTTTTGGAGTTACATCGGTAGGAGCCAAGAGCTTTTATAGCTGCTTCGCTTTCTGAGAAAATTTTTATTGATCTGCGTGTAAGATGCATATATTCCAGCCTTCGTACACACAGTTCAATGGCATGAACATCAGCCTGAAAAACAGTTGCATGAGTACCTAGGTTTGAGACTATCCTCACCCTTGGTCTGTAGTTGTGTACTCCGGCTCCTGTTCCCTCGGGAGTTTGAAGGCGTCTGTAAACCAACAACTATCTGCCTTCAATAGGTCGGCTTTATTCCGATCGCACTCATCTCTTTCTGGAAAAATGATGTTGAAGGTCAGCTCGTAGTTGGTCATGGTAGGCATAGTATCCGAGGACATTCCCAGGATGCTGTGATTCTCTATATCATCCAACAACCTGTTCCGCTCCATGATACTAGTCTGCGGCATATTAATGGCCGCTTGTTGCAGTCTGTAGGTTGCTCACCTGGCCTCTCTCTCCAGATATATATGAAGAGGGGTAAATCCAGGAGGATATCCATTGCAGCTGACGGTGTGGTGCTAATTGCTTCCGTTACGGTCATGCATGCTAATCTCTGCAGTCCAGAGAGTTTGGATTTAGCCGTCCGTTGTAATCCTTTCGGCCACCAAACAATGGATCCGTAAGTTATCATTGATCTGATGACCGTGATATAGATCTAGTAAATTTGTTGGGGACCCATGCCCCAGGATTTGCCACAAATACGACGGCATGTCCATAGGGACAGCTTTGCTTTGTGTATTACCTTTTCCAGATGGGAGTTCCAATTGAGTGATTTATCCAGAGTGATTCCTAGATATTTCACCTCCTACGCAAATGGATTAGTTTCACCCATTAAAGTGGGAGGTCTTAAGTCCTCCAGCTTCCTTTTTCGGGTGAATGGTACTATTACTGTTTTTTGAGGGTTTACAGACATCTGTTCCCTGTCACACCAGTTACTCACTGCATCCAGTGTCTCTTGAAGGGTATTTAATATTGCTCCTTCAGAGTTTCCTCTGACTAGTATGACTAGATCATCTGCATATGCTAGAACTTCAACCTCCCACAGTGTGAGAATAGCCAGTAGGTCGTCCACAAGAAGTGACCACAAAAGGGGGGAGAGAAACCCACCCTGCGGGCATCCTCTTGTGGCCCTAAATCTAACTGTTTCTCCCTGTAGAGACGTTGTTATGGGTCTGTTTGATAGCATAGCAGGAATCCAGTCGCCTGTAGTAGGCTCAATTTCTCAGGCAGCCACTGCTGCATATAAGGAGTCGGGCAGTGAATTATTAAATGCTCCCTCAATGTTGAGAAAGGCTCCCACCGCAATTTCCTTCATTTGAAGGGATTGGGTGATCTTCTCGACTAGGTTATTGAGTGCTAGCTCTGTTGATTTTCCTGTCTGATAGGCGTACTGATGGATATTGAGGGGGTGATGATTCAGGATGTTCCCCCTGATATATCCGTCCAGCACCTTCTCCAGGCCTTTCAACAGAAAATATGTCAGGCTAATTGGTCTAAACGATTTAGAGCTTGGTCTTTCCTACCAATTTTTGGTATATATACTACCTTAATCGCCGACCAACTTGATGGGATATAGTTCCATACCAGCCTAGCTCTGAATAGTTTAATGAGGAGTGGGAGCAATATTTCCAGTCCATTTTGTAGTAGAGCTGGAAAAACTCCATCCTCTCCTGGCGATTTGAGTGGTTGGAATCATCTGATGGTCCACTCAATTGCTGGTATTGTGATCGCCTTTTTAGCCGTCAGCCAATCATTTTTATCAGGTCGTTTTAATCGGCCTTCTGATGGTGACGGCTGTTGGTCATCCGCATTCAAGCACCCTGGGAAGTGGTTTTGTGCTAGGAGCTGTAAGGTTTCCTTTCCAGAGTCCGTACATGAGCCATCCGGTCGCCTTAACGAACCAAATTCCTTTGTCGGCTCACTGGAAAGAATCTTGTAGAGTCTAGTACTGTGAGGTAGGTCAGTTACACTCTCACAGAATTTCCTCCAAGATCCCCTTTTTGCTTTCCTTATTTCTTTGTTATAATCCGTTAGAGCGGATCTATATTGGTCCCAGTCGCCCGAAGCTTTAGCTTGATTAAAGAGGCGTCGAACTTCTTTTCTCATTTTATCCAAATTTTTGTTCCACCAAGACGTGCCTCTATTGTCCCTTTTGTCTTTAGTGGACAGTTTTCGTTATATGCTGAGACCATTGCGTTGCGGATCTGTTCCGCCGCAATTTCAGTCTCATCACGATTCCTGATTGTGGTGATAGCGGATTGAAGGTGAGACTGGAGGGAATGTTTATACCCTTCCCAGTCCGTGCACTTCGGATCCCGATATGTCACAACAGGTCTGGACCAACTTCTATATTGAATAGAATATATTTATGATCTGAACACGAGGGTTCAGAAGATACTTTCCAATCGGATATCTTGTTGCTCAAGTAGTTTGAGCTGATTGTGATATCTAATACCTCCTTCCTATTTCTGGTGACAAAGGTTGGTTCGGAACCAATGTTATTCACAGTTAGTCCTTCACCTAATAAATATTCAAAAAATGACTCACCTTTTTGGTGAATGTTCGTGCTTCCCCACGCTGTATGGTGGGAATTCGCATCACATCCAATAACCAGGTGGATATTGTTCCTTTTGCTGTAGGCGATTAAATCCTGCACTACAGCTGGAGGAGATTGGTCTGCATCTCTATAACCCGGGAAGTAGGCTGAGCAGACGATTATTTCCGTCTTGCTTCCTACGGAAAAAGAAGACATAGAGCCATGTCAGTCTGCAACTAAAGGAAGCCCAGATCAACTATAACAAGGCCAAGCTAACCGGTGACGGAATAGCAATCGAACCATCAACAGCTGAGGACTACAGGAAGCTGACGAGGCTGCTGACAACGGAGAGGCACGAGTACCACACGTACTTACTTCCCGAAGAGCGGCAGCTTAGAGTGGTGCTATACGGGATCCCCATGGGCGTGGAAAACGCAGATATCCAAAGGGATCTGGAGGAGTAAGGATTCGCGCCGTCATCCGCTGAAAGGATGATCAGCAGGTGGACCAAAGCTCAGATGCCTTTGGTACTAGTTCAAGTACTAAAAGGACAGGAGGAAGTTCTGAAGGTAACCAGATGCTGTTCACTGGTGGTACGAGTGTAGAGGCAGAAAGTCCAACAGGTGGCAACGCAGTGCCACCAATGTCAGAAGTTTGGACACGCACAAGGCAAGTGCAGCGCACAAGCCAAGTGCGTGAAATGCGGAGGACCACACCACTCTGAGGACTGCACTAAGAGGGACACGCCAGCGAAGTGCGCAAACTGTGAGGGAGCGCACCCAGCTAGTTATAGAGGATGCCCGAAGTTCCCGAGGAAGCCGGCCGCCCCCTTCCAGAAGCAAGCGCCAAAGAGGCAGCTGAGGCTAGGCCAGTATCCAACAGCAACACAACTCCAGGGAGGAGCTTCGCAGACGCCGCGAAGCAAAGGAGAGCCGCCGCACCACAAGTGCAGAAAACGGCCCCCCTGCATTGAACGCCAGCAACCTCACGGCGGCGCTGGCGCAGATGCAGCAGATGTTCACAGCAATGAGCGCCTTCTTCGCCCAAATGCCAAATCTAGTAAACTAAAATGTTTATTGAGAGGGTGAAGCCGAAGTCCCTGCAGATAGCCTCATGAAACATCAATGGCCTACGTGGCAACAAGTATGAACTAGAAGAGGTGCTAGCGAGATACAACATTGACGTTATGGCACTGCAAGAGACGAAGTTCACAGCTGAAACATCGGTGGAGTTCCTAGACTACGAAGTCTATAGACAAGACAGAGCAGGCAATGGAGGAGGAGTAGCCCTGCTTGTCAAGAAGAATATAGACCACCACCCCTTAGTGACGCCAGAGCTGGAAGAAGGCCTGGAAGTGACTGCCGTAGAAATGCTAACCCACGGACACGGTAGACTCAAAATAGCTTCAGGATGCCTACCGCCAAGAAGAGCGATAGTGGAAGGCGACCTAGCAACACTCTTTCAGAGAGGTGAGCAGGCCGTGGCCAACCGAGACTTCAACGCCAAGTCGCCAGAGTGGCACAGCAGATTCTCGAACACCAGGGGCAGAGTGCTGCTGAGATACCTAGGCACACGAGACGATATACTGACAATAGGACCTAAAGAACCGACGCACTATGGGGGCGCACGCAGACCTGACGTGCTAGACATCGGCATGTTGTAAAACATGAGGATGGGCTTCACGCTTCGAACCTTGGATGAGGGCTTCTCGGATTACAACCCAATACTCCTCCAATTGGTAGAGAAGGTGGACGAGGAAGAGACATTTATCAAAAGAAGGATAGAATGGGAGCAGTTTCGAGCAGAAATGCAAAGGAACATGCCCCCCATCCCTAGAATCGAGAGTGAAGACGAGATTGAGGCAGCGATACTCGCGTTAGAACGTGACATCAAAGCAGCCCTACAAGCCAGCACGACAGAGACGACAGTACGATGAGTTGCAGCACCGGCAGGTGAGCTGCCAGAACAGATGACGCAAATAATAAGGGACTGTTGAAGTGCCAAAAGACGAGCGCAGAGGACCAGACTCCGAGAGGATAAGCGGGAATACAACCAACTATCCCGAAGAATCAAGACGGCCCTCGAAGCCCACCGTCAGGAAAGATGGCAAACCCATCTGAAGTCGCTCAACCCGGAGGACAGAAGCCTATGGAACACCCAGAAGGCCCTTAGAACTTCAAGGAAACCGATGCCACCGATCCACGGAGCAAACGGTATAGTCAACACCAGGCAGCAAAAGGCCGAAGCATTCGCTGACAGCCTAGAGCTGCAGTGTAGAGAAAACCAGCTCCCAGACGAGGACAAGGAATGGAAGGACGCTGTTGAGAGACGGGTTCGAAGATTGGCGCGCGCTTCAGACAAACAATTCAGACCATCGACTCCGGAGAAGGTCAAAGGGATCCTAAGACGTCTCAAAAACAGAAAGGCACCTGGAAGCGACGGTATCGGTATGCGCTGTGGATGCATGATGGTTTGAAAGAAACACCGACATCTTCAGGGGCCTGGAATACACCCCAGTGTCGAAGATCATCCAGGATCAGGCCAAGAAGATCTTCGTAAGAGCGGAGACCCATGCGAATCCTCTGATCAGACGAGCTGTCGATTATGATCCAGCAGAAGCTCCGTGGTACAAGAGACCGAGGCTACATATCCAGGAGAACGGCTAACCGAGGCAATTTTCCTCAGCCCGGCCGTGAAGACGGACCACTCAGAAGAGACACAGACATACCCCAACACCCTTCACCTACCACGCGGCAATGAACCGGCTACCTGCCGGATCCGAACCGCGCTCCTGTGCCTTATGCGGGCCCAAAGCGCTGAAGTAAAGCGCTGAGGCCTTGCGCGTCCTGAGCTAAATAGCTCTACTACCGGTAGACATCAGTAGGAACACCCCAAACCCGACAATCTCCCAGGGCAGGACGGCAACAGTCGCTCTGCCCGCGACATGAAGACGCTCCCGGGAGCAGACAGCCGATGAAGAAATAAAACAGAAACAAGAAGAGCACTGGAAGAGAAAGGCCCAAATCGGCTGGGTCCAACAAACCAGGACCGGGGAGGTCTGCCAAAAGGACCACATCGTTCGCATCAGCGAAAGGGGTTGCCGGTGGAGCAGGCCCGCCCCTTACGAGGTTGGTCTAGTCCTACAGCGATGCGTTAGGGTAAAGGAAAGTAAAACTTCCGACCCCTACCATCCAAGGTCATCGTCAAAGCCAAGAATACTGGCACGTGCTCAAACCATTCCTGGGAGCGACTTGGCCTTGATAGGAGCTAAGTTCTCACATGAAAGCTACTTTATTTGTTCTGTTTGCGTTGATAGATATTCAACGTGATGTTATAAAAGAATTATTGATCATTTGTCTTAAGTAAAATGAACTTAATGCTGCTTTTCCAAAAACACCAATCAGCGTGCGAGATGCGCTTCTGACTCCGTAACCCTCGGTGGGAGGAGCCTACAGGAACAGCCGCGAATATCATAAATACGTGAGTTATACCGCTGTACCGGCATCATCATCAGCATTAGAGCAGTCACGCATAGTTCAACGAGCAGTCGAAGTGTACGGTCTACTAGTGAGAACGCAGAATTGAGAAAGCGAAGCGAACAATAAGCCACTTGGCCTTTTCAGGGCAACATATAAACGAATTCGAAAGCTGTTCTTTTTTAGAACAAAATACAAAAAGAATTCGTGTTCTTTTCAGAACAATGGGTTCACTAATATATATTTTTTCTTTTTCCAGGTTCTACTAATTAAGATTTCTTTCAGAAAACAAAAAAATAGCCAGCCAGGTAACTCATTCTGTGGAGGACAGAATGTCTGATAGCGAGGAAAATTCCACGTCCTCTGAAGTCAGCTCTACGCAGTCCAAGGCTTGTAGGAAAGCGAATAAAATGCAGAGCCTACGAGAGGAAAATAGGAGGCTCAAACAACGACTAGATGCTCTCTTGGACAAATTCAAGACATTTAGAGAGGAGGCGAGACAGCAGCGTGAGGAGGCTTCGGAGCAGATCAAGAGTCTGCTAGCAGACCTCTCAAAGCGTGATAACGAAGATGCGTTAAAAAGGGCCAGCGTATCAATGGAGTAGGACCATGGTGAGAACAGGACCGAGGCCAGGAAGACTGGACCTGCATCAAAGAGGAAGAAGGCGGCGCGTAGCAGCAGCGAGTCGGACTCCGAGAAGGACTCAAGGAGAGCGACAACAACAACGACTCCAGCCACGCCAGAGACAACGCCGCAAGAGAGCGCACAACTGGAGAAGGAGCCAACAGCTGTAGGAGCTCAGGCCTCCAAGGTTCCCAGAATACCTCCGGTCATTCTTAGAAATAAGGAGACTTGGAGCCACGTAAGCTCGCGGCTCAAGGACGCCAGGATCAACTACACCAAGGCGAAGTTGACGGGCCAAGGAATCTCCATTGAGCTAAGCAGCGCAGAGGACTTCCGCAGGCTTACACGACTGCTGACAGCCGAGAAGCACGAGTACCATACATACTCGCTGCCCGAGGAGCGTCAGCTAAGAGTGGTTATGCGAGGGATTCCAAACGGTGTAGGTAACGATGACATCAAAACGGATCTCATCGATCAAGGCTTCGCTCCGACTTCGGTACAACGGATGACAGGTAGGAGGACCAAGACCCAGATGCCGCTGGTACTAATATTAGTACCTAAGGATCAAGAGGCCATCCTTAATGTCAACCGTTGCTGCTCACTGGTGGTACGGATGGAACGACAGCGGACACAACAGGAGGTAACACAATGCCACCGCTGTCAGAGGTTTGGACACGCCCAAGGAAGGTGAACTGCCCAGGCCAAATGTGTCAAGTTTGGAGGATCTCACCACTCTAATGATTGCAAGAAGGCAAGAGAGACGCCGGCGAAGTGCGCTAACTGCGAGGGAGAGCGCACCCTGCCAGTTACAAGGGGTCTCCAAAGTACCCCAAAAAGCCAGCCGGCCCCTCCCCTCAGAAGCAGGCACCAAGAACACAACCGGAGGTCAGGAAATCCACCACCGGAGGACTGAGCTACGCAAAATTAGCTCAAGGTAACAAGGCAGGGAAAGGTATCGGCCCTGCCAAGAAACAACAGGCACCCGCAGAGGCCCAAAACCTCACTGCGGTGTTGCGTCAAATGCAACAAATGTGCTCAGCAATGAGCGCATTTTTTGCACAAATGCCATCTTTTTCTAACTTGTAATGTCTTTTCAGGTGAAGCCGAACTTCCTGCAGATCGCCTCATGGAACGTCGACGGACTACAAGGTAGAAAACTTGAAGTGGAGGAACTCCTAGCCCGGTTCGACATAGACGTGTTGGCACTGCAGGAAACGAAGATGACGCCTCTGAAACCAGCCAACTTTCCTGGCTACCATGTCTACAGGAAGGACTACGCTGGACCAAGGCCGATGGGAGGTGTAGCCCTACTGGTGAAGACGATCGACCACCACCCAATCGTGCTGCCGGACACGGTAGACCTGGAAGCTACCGCCGTAGTAGTGTCAACGGCACGAAACGACGACATCCAAGTGGTATCCTGTTATCAGCCTCCCGGACGCCGGATCCTGGACACGAACCTGGATGCAATATTCCAGAACCGGACTCAGGTGCTTGCCATAGGGGACCTGAACGCCAAGTCACAGGAATAGAACAGCAGAGTCACCAACACTGAAAGACGAGATCTGCTTAAGTTCCTGGGACGACACGCTGGCAACATGCAGGTACTAGGACCGGACGAGCCAACGCACGAAGACGGGATCCATTGACCTGACGTGCTGGACATCGCTATAATGCGGAAATTTTCACCAGGACGGAAGGTTCCACCGAGCATAACCCGATCTTCTTGGACCTAGGAGAGAAGGATGATGTGGACACTGGAACCTTCGTGAAAAGGAGGACAGACTGGGAATTGTTCCGTGCAGCACTGCAAAGGAACATTGCACATATTCCCAGGATCGAATCCGAGGAAGATGTGGAGAGGGTCATCACCTCCCTGGAAAACCAGATCCAAGAAGCGATGGAGGAAAGCACCACAGAGATGGAAACCAGAAGGGCACCTGCGCCGATGGCAAACCTCACTGAGGACCTAAGGCAGCTGATTCGAGATAGACGAAGGACAAAGAAAAGGGCCCAGGGGACTAGACTCCCAGCGGATAGACACTCGAATAACATGCTGAACAGGAGAGTCAAAGCTGCCCTCCAGGAACACCGTCAAGAAGGATGGCAGCGTCACCTGGAATCGCTGGACCCACAGGACAGGAGCATCTGGAAAAGCCAGCGCGCTCTGCGGAACAGGCCGAAGCCGATGCCCCCGATCCACGGAGAGAACGGTATTGTCTACATTCGCCAGGAAAAAGCCGAAGCATTTGCGGACAGCTTGGAACTGCAGTGTAGGGAAAACCAACTAGATGATGAGGACGAGGACTGGGTTGACGACGTGGAAGGCAGAGTGCGTCGGATGCTTCGCCTGCCAGACGAGGATCACATTCGCCCGACCACTCCAGAGGAGGTTAGTGGGATTCTAAGGAGTTTAAAGCCAAGGAGAGCTCCCGGATGTGACAAGATCGGAAACATCGCCCTCAAGAAGCTACCCAGGAATGGCGTAGCAGCCCTGGCGAATTTCATCAACGGGATCTTGAGGCTCAGATACTTTCCGGACAGGTGGAAGAAGGCCGACGTCATAGTCATCCCGAAGCCAGGTAAGGATCTAACCTTTTCCTCCTCTTACAGGCCCATCAGCCTACTCTCAGCTGTGAGCAAGGTAGCCGAGCGCGTCATCTTGAGAAGAATAGAAGAGGAAACCGAAGAACTACAAATCATCCCGGATGAACAGTTAGCGTACAGGACAGGACTCAGTACGGAACTCTATGTGCTCAGGATCACCGAAGAAGTCACCAAAGGTTTCAACTAAAGACAGGTCTCGGCGGCACTACTCCTGGACGTTGCGAAGGCTTTCGACAGAGTCTGGCACGATAGTCTACTAGCTAAAATGATGAGTATGGGTTATCCCATTGCACTCGTCAAACTAGTTAGATCATATCTGCACGGAAGACAGACGCGAGTGAAGATCAGGGACTGTGTGTCCACTTATCGACCGATGAAAGCTGGAGCCCCCAAGGCTCCGGGCTATCATCCCAGCCTCTCTTCTGGAAGAACGGTGTATCAAGTGGAAAGTCTCAGTCAACGCGGAGAAAAGCCAGACGATTATCTTCAGGAAAGGACGCAAGGAAACCCCCACAGGACATGTTTCCATGTTTGGTGAAGACATCCAATGGCACGATTCCGTCAAATATCTTGGCGTAATCATGGACAAAGGCCTGACATGGAGATAGAACACCGCAGCCATCGTGGTAAAGGCCAAAAGGACGTAGCTCTGATCTACCCGTTGGTAGGGAACCAGAGCAGGCTCAGTCTGAGGAACAAGCTTCTGCTAGTCAAAGCTCTCATCAGGACCACAGCTGACCTACGCCTCTGTAGCATGTGGATACCAAGCGAAAACCTATCTGAAGAAGATCCAAGCCGTGGAAACGTGGCCATCAGGACGGCGGTGAGTGCACCATGGTACGTTAGAAACGCTGACATCTTCAGGCACCTGGAGTACACACCAGTTACCGAAATCATCCGGGATAGAGCGAAGAAACTATACACCCTAGCTGAGGAGCACAGGAACCCGCTGATCAGGGAGGCCACCTCCTATGATCCGGCCGACGCACCGAGGCACAAGAGGCCGAAAGTATAGTTACTGGATAACGGGTGAGTATAACTAATCCTTTCCTTACAGATGGACCACACCACGGAAAAGACATGACAAACCAACCACCTCCCCACAGACCTTGCGGGCGCCGGTCAGTAAGTCGACCAGTGCCCGTTGTCCTCCTGGCACCGTGAAGGACAAAAGTGCTAAGAAAGCACTTAGGCCTTCACCTCCTAGAGCTACAGAGCTCATCCTCACCTTGTCCGATGATCCAGGCGACAAAGTGTCAATTGACACTTTGTGTAGTGGCAGTCAATCCTAAGTCAAAAATATCCACACAGTCCCGACAGTCAGATGACTACCCCCGGGGGTGACAAACTGGCGAAGAACGAAGACGAAGACAGAAGAGCGCCAGAAGAAGCCCTAACCAGCAGGGTTCATCAGTCAGGACCCAGGGTGGTTGGCCGAAATCTGCGGCACCGCTCACATTTGTGAGTGGGGCCGTTTGTAAAGTAAGCTAACCCGCCCTGTACGAGGCCGGTCCAGGTCTACAGCGATGACTATGGTAAAAAGGCAATAGTCCTGCCTGGCCCTAGCATCCGAGACCGTCATCAAGCCAATAGGATATTGGCGTGTACCGGCATTTGCCTCTTAGAGCTTGGATGGTGCACGTCTGTGATATGACTTATGAATGTCAGGGAAGCGAGCACTAAGTCCGGTGTACATATTAGACGTACGAAAAGGATGGTGGGTGATTAAGTTTTGGCCTGAAAGGCTTCCCGATGACAACTTTGTCACCGGCGAGCCTAATACTGGTGAGCCGTGATTGGAGGCAGTACTTGTTGGCATGTCTGGGGCGGAGCCTATGCTAACATCGCCAACAAGTATAAAGCTAAGCGGATCGGATCACCAGCTATACCTCCCACACACCCACTGCCGAACTACACGGGCAGGAACATCCCCCCAAACCCGACACTCTCCTAGGACAGGACGGCAACAGTCGCTCTACCCGCGACATGACGACGCTCCTGGGAGCAGACAGCCGATGAAGAAAGAAAACCCAAACTAAGAAGAGTGCCAGAAGAGAACGGCCCAAATTGGCTGGGTCCAACAAACCAGGATCAGGGGAGGTTTGCCAAAACGACCACACCATTCACATCAGCGGACGGGGTTGCCGGTGGAGCAAGCCCGCCTCTTAAGACATCGCTCAATAGGTCTCACTTTCAATATTTGTAGGCTAAGACCACATTTTCCGGAAATATTTTCTTTTGAGTGTAAGCAAGCACTACAGCACTGCTTAAAAATACACAAGTTAGGCTCATGTAGAAGAGATTTATCCTTCGAAATTTCTTCTTGCCGTGTCTCTAAATCATAAAATATAAAAAGTGTGTCATCGGTTTTTGGTTCTTTTGTGTCCGGTTGCATATAGCAGAGGTAGTCGGCTGCCACATAGTCACAGCAAATTTACATAAAATTTCGTCACAGGTGTGCCGTAAGTTACGCCTTACTGTTTTGAAACAATGTATGCAACGTACAATTTCGGCATATACAGTACTTTTTCCTCTAGATTCTTGCTTTTTATGGCTATCAAAACATGTCTGTCCTCTAAATGTTCTATTACAATCATCACATTTTATTTTTATTCGATCTTGCGGGCATGTCGGGGATTGGACAACAACATGGTTGTTCTTCCACACCTATGGCTTCCTTGTACATTGTAAGGTATATGACAATTTAAAGTAATAAATACAACAAAAAGCAGCAGTCAAAGATATTATCATATTGTAATGTCCTTCATGATATAGTAAATTTAAAGTGGGCCTTCACTTATAACCTTGAAGATAACGTCACTTCCTTTACAACCACAGGCGTACACTACAATCTTATAATGTTGGAAGTCCTGCTGAAACTTTTCAAGTTCTGGAATATCAGTCCCACATTCGGAGATAGTAACACCAGCATCCTCCATCAGAAGTATGGCTTTCTGAGTTTGGATTTTTCCGATATCACGGCGTACTTTTCGATAGTTAGGATTGTTATCAACGTGCGCTTTACAAACAACCAGAGCTCGAGGTGAGCACATATTGTCCCTATTATTTATGGATACAAGACCTTTACGCATGATGCATTTTTCTTGAAAGCTGTTATAATTTCTACGACGTCCTTTTCCTATAGCTATACGCACCGAAGTTACTCTAAGGCAAAACGTTTCTGTATTGAGACCACAACTGTTTGATTGATATACATTAGCGATGACATCCCACACATGGTTAAATGTCACCTTCTCTATGGGATGAAAACGTATCCATCCGTCACCTTTGTTAAATTCTTTGAAATATAATGAAAATCCGACTTGATCACCTAGTTGGAGATCCTCCGTTCCTTTTTCAATTACTTGATTAATAGCACATTTAACGCATTCGACGTCTTTATTCTCAGGAACTGGCTTTATTTTAAATTCTAATGTCTTTCCCCGAAGACCGAATTTTTTCACTTTTTTCACAAAAACTCAAGAAATCGCTCAACAGACCTCACTTTCAATATTTGTAGTCTAGGACCACATTTTCGGAAAATGTTTTCTTCTGAGTGTAAGCAAGCACTACAGCACTGCTTAAAATACATAAGTTAGGCTCGTGTAGGAGAGATCCATCGTTCGGAATTTCTTCTTGCCGTATTTCCAAATCATAACATATAAAAAGTATGCAATCGGTTTTTGGTTCTCTTGTGTTTGGTTGCATATAGCAGAGGTGGTCAGTTGACACATACTCACAGCACATTGTACAGAAAATTTCGTCACAGGTGTGCTGTCAGTTATGCCTTATTGTTTTGAAATAATGTGTGCAAGGTACAATTTTTGCACATCCAATACTTTTTCCTCTAGATCCTTGCTTTTTATGACTATCAAAAAATATCTGTTCTCTAAATGTTCTATTACCATCATCATATTATATTTTTTTGTGATCTTGTGAGCATGTCGGTGATTGACAACAACGTGGGCATGTTCCTCCACACATATGGCTTTCTTTCACATTGTGAGGTATATGACAGTCTTTACAGTAATAAATACAACAAAAAGCAGCAGTCAATGATGTTACCACATTATAATGTCCTTCATGATATAGTAAATTTAAAGTGGGGCCTTCATTTATGCCCTTGAAGATAACGTCACGTCCTTTACTACCATAGGCGTACACTACAGTCTTATAATGTTGGAAGTGCTGCTGAAACTTTTCAAGTTCTAGAATACCAGCCCTACATTCGGAGATAGTAACACCAGCATCCTCCATCAAAAGTATGGCTCTCTGAGTTTGGATTTTCCGATATCACGGTGTATTTTTCGATAGTCAGGATTTTCATCAGCAAGCGCTTTACAAACAACCAGAGCTCGGGGTAAGCACATATTGTCCTTATTATTTATGGACACAAGACTTTTGCGCATGATGCAATCTTCTTGAAAGCTGTTATAATTTCTACTACGTCCTCTTCCTATAGGCATGCGCACCGAAATTACTCCAAGGCAAAACGTTTCTGTACTGAGACCACAACTGTTTGATTGATATACACTAGCGATAACATCCCACACATGGTCAAACTTCACCTTCTCTATGGGTTGAAAACGTATCCACCCGTCACCTTTGCTAAAGTCATTGGAACAGAATGAAAATCCGACTTGATCACCTGGTTGGAGATCCTCCGTTTCTTTCTTAATTACTTGATTAATAGCACATTTAACCCATTCGACGGAGTCTTTTTATCAGTAAATGGGATAAATCTCGCCTCCTGTATCTAAGTATGTACCGTTTTGTGTTTCCCTTGTAAAAATATGACTAATGTTTTGATTCTGTCATTTGTCTTCAAAGAGAATTAGTATTTTTTATTGTAAGCGTCGAGAACAGCTGATACTTTCTCATGATTCTTTGTTATAACAACTCATATAAGGAGATAAGAGCTATAATTACATAGGAAGAATCCCTGTTGCTCAACGTTTACTTCATAAACATTAACAGGGCGACCCCCGAAAAAAAAGAGGCATAAACAACGGTCATGTGATTTATTCAATTCCTTATACAATTCGCTGGAATCAGAACAATTAATTGTCAGAATAGGTTTGCTTTTGTAAACATCTTATACACAGTTCGGTGAGACTAGCATTCAATAGTAGAAAGAAAAAAATTGAGAAATTTGTTATTGCTAGTGATTTTGTTAAGATTTGCGATTTTGGTCAGGTATATCAGTATGAGTGGCCCTATTTTTAACAATCCGGCTTGAAAACAATAACCGTCAGCATAATTTAAAAAATGTACCCCATTACATTGTTATCTGGTAATCAATATTTATTAGATTTTCCGAATCTTTTTTATTTCCAATCATTTTTTCATGCGCTTATGTTTAATTCACAAGATATGAAAAGAGGACGCTGTATACATCTTACCAATGTAGACCTTCTGTGATATATAAGCAAAGTGATTTTTAGCACGTCCGGTCAATCTTTCGATAGTCGGTGTACGAAACAATTGATCAGATCTTCAGAAAATGAAAAAGTTTATTATTATTAAAGATTTTGTGAAAAAAGTGAAAAAATTCAGTCTTCGGGGACAGACATTAGAATTTAAAACAAAGTCTGTTCCTGAGAATAAAGACTACATCGAATGCGTTAAATGTGCTATTAATCAAGTAATTGAAAAAGGAACGGAGGATCTCCAACCAGGTGATCAAGTCGGATTTTCATTATGTTCCAAAGAATTTTACAAAGGTGACGGATGGATACGTTTTCATCCCATAGAGAAGGTGACATTTGACCATGTGTGGGATGTCATCGCTTATGTATATCAATCAAACAGTTGTGGTCTCAATACAGAAACGTTTTGCCTTGGAATATCTTCGGTGCGCATGGCTATAGGAAGAGGACGTGGTAGAAATTATAACAGCTTTCAAGAAAAATGCATCATGCGTAAAGGTCTTATATACATAAATAATAAGGACAATATGTGCACACCTTGAGCTCTGGTTGTTTGTAAAGCGCACGTTGATAACAATCCTAACTATCGAAAAGTACGCCGTGATATCGGAAAAATCCAAACTCAGAAAGCCATACTTCTGATGGAGGATGCTGGTGTTACTATCTCCGAATGTGGGGCTGATATTCCAGAACTTGAAAAGTTTCAGCAGCACTTCCAACATTATAATATTGTAGTGTACGTTTATGATAGTAAAGGAAGTGCATTATCTTCAAGGTCATAAATGAAGGCCCACTTTAAATTTACTATATCATGAAGGCCATTACAATGTGATAACATCTTTAACTGCTGCTTTTTGTTGTATTTATTACTTAAGACTGTCATATACCTTACAATGTAAAAGGAAGCCATAGGTGTGGAGGAACTTGCCCATGTTGTTGTCAATCCCCGACATGCCCGTAAGATCGAATAAATATAAAATGTGATGATTGTAATAGAACATTTAGAGGACAGACATGTTTTGATAGTCATAAAAAGCAAGAATCTAGAGGAAAAGTACTGTATATGCAGAAATTATACGTTGCATACATTATTTCAAAACAGTAAGGCGTAACTGATAGCACACTTGTGACGAAATTTTATGTAAATTTACTGTGACTATGTGGCAGCCAACTACCTCTGCTATATGCAACCGGACACAAGAGAACCCAAAACCGATGACATACTTTTTATATTTTATGATTTAGAGACACGGCAAGAAGAAATTCCGAAGGATAGATCCTTTCTACACGAGCCTAACTTATGCATTTTTAAGCAGTGCTGTAGCTTGCTTACACTCCAAAGAAAATATTTGCGGAAAATGTGGTCCTAGGCTACAAATATTGAAAGTGAGGCCTATTGAGCGATTTCTTAAGTTTGTCTTGAATCAGAGAAGAATTTTCAAGAACGTGATAATTTTAGCACACATTTTTTAAGGGTTCGATCGACAAACCCTTTAAAACCACATTCTGACAAAGACTGAATTGATAATGCGTGGGACGAAAATAGTACCTAATGATGAAAGTAGGGAACGTAAAGTTTTTGGATTCCCTTAATTATTTCCCTATACCCAACTCTGCCTAAAGTATTTGGACTTGGAGACAGTTTTGAGAATGGTTACTTCCACTATTTATTCAATACTAATGTCAACGCAAATTATGTAGGCGCTACCAGCTATGGAATATTATGACCCAGATAACATGAAAGAGGATGCTGGAGAAATGTTCCTCAACTTGCAAGAAGAGAATAGGAATAATTATGAATTTGATATGCAAAAAGAAATAGTTGGGTACTGTGTCTCTGATGCTGAAATTCTTTCTGGATGCTGCATGTCTTAAATTCCTCGATCAGCTTCTTGATACCGGAAACGTCTGTCCCTTTAATTAAGCTTGTACAATAGCTTCTGCATGTAAAAGGGTATTCAGAAGAAATTTCTTAAAACTGGAAACAATAGGAATAATTCCAAAGAGTGGTTACCGTTGGCGAGACAACCAAAGTATAATTTCTACTCAATGGTTTGTGTGGGAAGAATTTCAAAGATGTAACAATATACAACATGCTGCAAAACAGAAGAAAGCCAGAATTCATGGGGTCAAAGTGGACGGTTTTAGCTCAGAAACTAATCAAGTATTTGAGTTTCATGAATGCTATTTCCTTGCTTGACCCACCTGGGTTAAGCATTGTCGAAATGATCCCCTTCAAGAGAATCCGTTAGAAACTTTAAATTTAAGATATGAGGCTACGATGGCTAAATCAGATAGATTAAGAGACTTAGGATATGATGTTATAGAGATGTGGGAATGTAGTTTTCGTAAACAAATGATCGAAAATAACGAAATTAAAGAATATTCAGAAAACTATCCCCTTCTTACGTCGACACTTCTGAACCCTCGGGATGCCTTTTATAGTGTTTGAACAGGTTACACCTATAAATATTATAGCATTAAAAACGAAAAGAGAATAACATACGTTGATGTGTGTTCCCTCTATCTATGGGGATGCAAATATGGAAAGTTTCCTATCGGTCACCCAAAAGTATTTGTAGGAGAAGAGTGAGAATAGCTAGATCTGAATCATACAGAAGGTATTATAAAGTGAAAAGATCTTACCCCCTCAAGAGTTCTACCACCCCGTGCTACCTACGAAGATGAATGATAAACTTATGTTCATTCTTTATCGGGCTTGTGGCCAGACAATGAACTATGCTCTCTGCAACCACAGGGAAGAAGAGAGAGCAATTGTCGGATCGCGGGTCATCGACGAAGTGTTAAAGGCTCTCGAAAAGGGGTACAAAATACTTCATACACACGAAATTTGGAACTATACCATACAGCAGTTTATAAATCGACAAATCTTCCTGGTTTATTTACCGCCATGATGAACAAATTCATTAAGATCACACAGCAGGCTTCAGGATTTGCTAAGCACTGCAATACGAAAAAGAAGCAAGAGAAATATATTGAGCAGTTTCTAGAGAGAGAAGATGTAAAGATGGATTTTCAGGAAACAATAAAAAACCCTGGACTAAGATCGCTAGCCAAACTAATTTTAAATTCATTTTGGGGAAAGTTTAGTCAGAGATAGAACCAACCAAAGACGAAAATAAATAACAGCCCTAAAGAATTCTTTATGTTTACCAACTCCTCAATATTAATTAATAGTTCTCTAGATATTAACGATAATACGGTCGTCAATTATGAAATGAGAGGTGAAGTCATGATCCATTGACTACGGTTAACGTCGTTATAGCTGCTTATGTTATAACACCGGCGCGCGTCTTAAACTTTATAGTTATCTGGAAAAGTTAGAAAATTGAGGTCTCTATTATGACACAGTCTCTGGTATTTACATATCAAGGGAGGCAGAATTCAACGTTCCTATTGGAGATTTATTGGTGACATGACAAGATGAATTGGAATGTTATGGCACCGGTTCGTATACTACCGAATTTCCTAGTGGCGGTTCTAAAAATTATGCATACCTTTTGTATACACCGATTTCAGGAAAATATCATGATGTATGCAAGGTGAAAGGAATACCTCTAAATTATTCTGCTTCTCAATTGGTCAATTTCAAAACGCTTAAAGAGAAGATTTTAAAACCATCAAAGCACCTTATGGAAATAAGAAACCTAGGATTGCATATTTTTTTGTTTATCTTGTTAACTATTATTATAATCATGTAAACAATTATTTGTTATTATTTATTATTAATATTATTTAATCTATGAAATCTTTAAATTTATATATTTGCCCATTCTGTAAATATTTTAAATAAAATTTTATCAGATAAGACCTTTTTCCCCTCAATCACATAACACATACACATTAGCAATTGTAATGAACATCAAAAAATATCTTGTGTATTCTAGACGTGCGTCGAGACGATTCATTTGATACCCCACACCATATATGAAAAAGAGCTAGAAGAGCTCGGAAGAGTTTTATTATCCGGTGTGACGCTGTCAGGGCCACGAGGCTCCGGGACTGAGGTGGGACTGCGGGCAGAGATACGGGGCTCGAGGTAGTCTTTTGAATTTCCAGCTGTTAATGTCCATAATCAAGTTGGCGTCATGCCGGTACTGCAGATCGAATACTTATCGGCAACTATGAAGCTGGCTATGTTACTGTGACATCACTGGCGGGACATAACGACCCTTACACTTGAATGTAAGTTTTTGTTTTCTTCTTTTCTTTCACTCATTTTCTGCGTATAAGAAAGAAGTCAAAAAGTTGAAATAACTAACTAGTCTTATTACAAAGAAATATCTAAATAAATATTAATAGTAAAATTATTTATGTCTGATTTAGAACTTTTGCATTCACTTTATTTTATTTAACTTAATTTATTTTATTAGTATACTAGTATATGAATATATATAATAACAAAAATCTATACATTAAAAACCAACAACAATAACAACAAATTAAATTTACCAATTACTGCAAATTTTCAATAAAATTTAACATTATTTTATTATTAAACTATTACGAATTTCTGCCAAATTATAATAATAGGGTCGTATCATTATATAAAATCCCGGTTTTATAAAATTATCTTAGCAATAAATTGGTAGCTAACATACAATACATGTCAGTGTCACAACTATACTTAGGAATGTCGTCAATTAAAAAAAGTATTGGCACCACGTAATTTTAAACTGACTGTATATTAAGTTAACTTAAACTAATATACCTCTAAAACTACTAAACTACAGAAAAACAATAATTTATTATATTAAAATAACCAATTATTGCAAGTAAACATACGTTAAAAAAATCAAGAAGCATTTATGACACACCAAATAATGGCCGCGAATATATAATATGTAATTTAATAGAAAAGTTACTTAAAAAAGGAAATTGAGTAAAATTATCAGAAATTTGTATAAGCAATGTCTATAAGAAAATTTTAATCAAACTCTAAAATACTCCAAAATATGTGATATATATATATATATATATATATATATATATATATATATATATATATATATATATATATATATATATATATATATATATATATATATATATATATATATATATATATATATATATATATATATATATATATATATATATATATATATATATATATATATATATATATATATATATATATATATATATATATATATATATATATATAGAGAGAGAGAAGTATGCATGGTCATATACGAGCCCGTTTACTATATTGAACGGTAGTTGTGTAGCCCGATTTGACGCTGTGGAGCCCGGGGTCGGGCTCATCAGCGTATCCCTGTGTATATCATTACTAAACGTTCATAGAATATCTCAGGAGCCCGTATACAAAATTTCGAGGTAGGCTTCAAAAAGTCATATTTTTATATTCGATATACACTACTTAGTTCAGTGCTACTAAAAGAGAGGGCGTTGTTTCTGTATATCCAAGCGTCGCATACAGCAGACACTGAAGTTATATTGTACAGACGTTGTGTAGCCCGAAATTTGGCAGCGTTGTAATGGCTCGATAACGTACGATCATCAGTTTTTCTTAAATACTCTTTCTTTATTGAGCATAAGCATAGCTATTCAGTCGAATCAGTTTTATGTTTTAAATAGACATATCAAAAAATGTTTTTTATTGTATCTAATACAACATTTTTAATAAGGCGATAAAAGAGATTATTCTTATGAGAGAATTTAGGATAGGTACAAAATACAAATATATTGGCTTTGTTAATTATTTGTAATAAATTGTGAAAACACGTTAGTCGAATAAAATCGTGTTTTTTCCATCGATTGTTTGGTGAGGGTGGCATTCTTTTTTTATAAGCTTTTATTTAACTTCACCTGTTAGTTTGTTAGTATGTTTAGGTCAAATATTGCAATAAAAATTTCGACTAGTTATAATTAAGCTAGAGTTTTGAAATTTTGTATACGTATATGAGTTTGGTGACAATGGAATATTATAGTGTATGTAATATTGTTCTAAATCCAATATGGCGGACACCCCAAGATGACGGATTATCTTTTTCTTCATAATTCCCTTGATATGGGTATCAAAAGAAAGGGTTTGACGAGTAGAATACGGTAAGCTATGTGACGTCATTCTAAACCTAATATGGCGAACGCCACAAGATGGCGGATTATCTTTTTCTTCACAATTCTCTTGATATGGGTATCAAATGAAAGGGTCTGATGAGTAGAATACGGTAAGCTATATGACGTCATTCTAAGCCTAATATGGCGAACGCCACAAGATGGCGGATTATCTTTTTTCTTCACTATTCCCTTGATATGGGTATCAAATGAAAGAGTTTGACGAGTAGAATACGATAAGCTTAAGACGTAACTAAAAATTTTAAAGTAAAATTATGTAAAAAAAAACTTTTTAAAAACAAGCTTTTATTATTAGGATGTACTAAAACGAAAAAAAAAATAATAGTTTTTTCATTGGGGCAATGCTAAAAGCTTGTCGCGTGAATAGAAGAGAGAAAAAATACATACTTAGATACTTCTTCTCGTGCGCGACATGTTTTGGCATTGCCCCAATGAAAAAACTATACTAATTTTTTCCGTTTTGGTACATCTAAATAATAAAAGCTTGTTCTTAAAAAAGTATTTTTTACATAATTTTATTAAAAGCTTTTATTTAACTTCACTTGTTATAGTTAGTTTTTATGTTTAGGTCAAATATTTGAGTTGGAGTTGTTTCTAACCACTTTTTGTTTAATTTTTGAAACACGCCTTTGCTGCAATTAATTTCACTTGCTATGCATTGTTGAAACAAGCCTGGTCCAAGTTTGGCGATGATGTTAGATACGTTAATAATTTGACTATCCCTCAGCATTCAACTACATTTTTTCAGAAATCATTCACCTATAATGTGATAAACCATTACAAATTTGGATAACAATATGAAATATTTTTCTGTTGGGAAATTTCGTAATAGTTTAAGACTCCAACTATTAAGTAGTTAACTAAGTACTCTGTCTGAAAGACGTTATCAAATAAGTATTGGCTCTAAGCGGAAAATTTAAATTTATGTGACATAAACGAGAAGAATTAGTAAAAACCTAAAATATATCTGTTTTTGAAGTTATCTCTGACGTCATGTGCACGCACCATATTCGGCCGAAATAGTTCTTTACGATGATATTAAGATTTTTTAAATTATTTTAAAGTTGAATTTTATGCATTTTTCTAAAACTCATTTAAAAAAATAAAAAATTTAACACCCTCCCTGCACCAAGAGAAACATTTATTGACCACACTTTGGATTTTCTTTTGCAAATTCAAGAGTGGTTTGGGGACATTTATTTCATAGGAAAACGGCTAGGAGAACACACCCAACGGCTTAATGCCAATAATAAATTTTAAAAATGCAGTTCCCCAAAGAATTTTTGGAAATTATTTCATGAAAATATAAATCTAATTGCAAATCAAAAAGCATCAGATTAACACTTGTATGATAAAATTTCTAAACATTTTTTGGGGATGAATTATTAGCATTAAGCCATTGGACGTGTTCTCCTAGCCGTACACCTCTGGAATAAATTTATATGTCCTTAAGCCACTTTTGAAAAATCTCAAAACGTGCTCATTTAATACTTTCCTTGATGTATGGAGGGTGTTAAACATTTTTTAAATGCGTTTTACCAAAATGCATAATGCTTTAATGGTGAGAATCTAGCTATCTTAAGGGATGGTATGTTTCATTACGAATCCAAAAACTAGGCTTTTTCATTGCGCGCCTGACAAGGGAGAGTCATGTAAACACGGGAAAAGAAAATTATGGACGTGTAATGAACGATATTTTTCATTATAACTCTCTGAAAACAACAACACATAAAAATAAATAAATGTAAATTTAACAAATTAGGTACATTTATTTCGAAACATAAAAACAAATAGATTTTTAATTTATTTCGCAAAATTGTCGGTATTGATTTTCATACCTCTTTCTAGACTTTCTTAACAGTAATTCTGTATTTCTTTTGCTGGTTGAAGTAGTATTTCGTCGGAAGTTTCGTCTAAATCGGCTTCTGGGGAGAATAAAAATGGCAAATAAACGTCAAAAGTAATGACAATTACTTTTGACGTTAGCGTTGCTAAGGAAATTTCAATCGCATGTTTAATAATTATAATTGACAAAGTAGGCAGCTTCAATATATTTATTACAGGTAATGTCATAAGAAAAAAACAAATATTGACTTAATGATTATAATATTCATGGTAAAATTTAACAATTTAATAATACAGAGTGCAACACAGTGTGATATTTTAATTGAATTTATTTTATTTTATTTGAATATTATGATTATATCCTATACATTGTACTGATTCTGCGGTTGGCTCCTTGTGAAACATTATTAAATATTTTAAATAAACACAGGAAAATTTGCTTTTAAATGTTTCAAGAAAAAAATGATTATATCCTAACTAAATTAATTGTTATTGTGGCGCTGAAAGTTATATTTAATGAAGATTATTTTTTTAAGTTATTTTTTTCTTTTTGGTGTTATTTTTGAGGTCGGATCATTTTTTTTTCTTTAAGTTTTATTTTATAATTTTTAGTTTCAGCTTTAATAAATATGAGTTGGCCTAACAAAAGGCTACCCTTATGAAAAAACGTCGTATTTAAGAAACGCGTAATGAAATAAGAGACAAGCATCTTGCAAAAAAAAAAGAAAAACGTCTGAAAAAGACAGTTATTTATTCGTGTTTAACACAGTTATAGTTCACCATATATATAGTAAAAACATTACCTATCGAGGCCCAATACTAGCATAGCAAAAAGCGTTGGGATAGAGAACGCACGTTAGACATAGTTTTATATACACTGGGCTCTGAAAATACACGTTGATATATCCAACATGCAATATTTATATAATTCGAAGAAAGTTATAGTCAGCTTACCCCTCTTGGTATCCTATGAGAAAACAGAGGCAGTATTCTCCACATTTAATAGATTTGTTGTGTAATGAACTGTGAAAACATGTTAGTCAAATAAAATTGTGTCTCTTCCATCGATTGTTTGGAGAGGAGGTAATTTTTTTGTGGAAATGCGATCTGTATTGTATTTACAGGAAAATATTGTCTAATATGGAAGGGTGGAAGTATTCTTTGGAATATATCTTTAATTTCGAAAAACCTGTTTTTGTTTAGTTCTTTTTTTAATATCACCGGTTCTATTCATCGTATCAGGCCAAACAAGAAAGATCATATCAGCCTGCCAAAAATCAGCCGAGTGGCTGTCAGGCCAAATGCAGAAGGCGGTCATTCTGGGTTCTCTCCGTCTACTTAGGGCACACGATTCTGGTATCTACAGTCACTAACCCTGCGGGATGTGGGGAGTGACCGTAGTTAATGCATTGGACGGAATGGATTTCACCCCAAGCAGGTCGTGAAGGGGCTAATAGGACAAGTATCCAACCTGAATTTCTCCTCATAACCGCCTCCGAACCCGACTCGGAAAAAACACGAAAGATATTGTTTCAGGAAGAAAATTGGGGTACAGGGGGTGGTTTTTACCCTTTGAAGCAGTTTTACCGGACATTCACTTTCTGTTTTGTTTTGGCCTACCATAGTTGAGCTAGCAGTCAGGTTTCATCACAGTTGCAGCATACGAGATTTGATGATTTTTTGAAGTTTTTCTGTTTGTAGTAAATAATCCTGACGTGATGGGGAAAAACTGACCTTTCGTTCGATTTTAGAAGCGAAAAATACATGGGGATAAATGGATCCAGTCCCCAGCACAAGAAAAACATTTTTTTTGTGGGCCTGTGTTTTTGATCGTTGATGTAAATTGAGAATTAATAGTACGCTACGCATTCAAAATACTAGCCGAGTCTAGCAAGAGGTTAAAAAAATATGACCATAAGAAGGCAAGATTCATAAATCACCTTGTAGTTCAATAAAATAAAAGGCTCAGGCATGTTTAATCAACAATTTCTAATTCACCTAATTGAACCCTATCTACCATAACAGTATGATCCTTTCGTCATGAATCACCCTGTATAACTCCATTTTTAACATGATTTACAATACGCATTAAAAAACTTCCAAGCTAATGATCGTGCAGAGAAAACAAATAAAATTGGTATTTAGATCTCACCATTGTGATCAATGCAACACCATAGCCGTTCTCTATCATATCTTTTTGAATGTACGAAATATGAAAATACCGATAATATATTAGTAATGTTGCAAAAAATTGCAACATATTGGCACCGTTTAATATGCTCAATTTATTGTCTGTAAGATTTAGCAAAATTTATTCGTAAATTTTAGGCCTCTTAGAGCAAACTCAAAATAATAACTTTAATAACCAAATAATATTAAAGTGCATTTTTAATTGGAAGGGGTGTAACAACGGTTCACTTCTGCCAAACCCTGTATACTTCAAATAATTATAGTATTTCCTGATATTATTTATTATTATTAGTATTTGTCATATGTAAAACTACGGAGCCGTTTTTTTTGTCACAAAAAGCGGAGTAACGCGACAGCTGCTAAATGAGAGAAGTAAGTTAGATCTGCAAGGAACAGCAATTAGATAAATCTGTTTATTATATATTATTGTTGATGGATTGATAAGTACCGAATAATGTTAACTGATGACAATGATGGTTCCTTTTGAAGAAACTGATTTTAAAATAAATATTAATTTTATTTCAGGCTTTTTTTTAGTTAACGTTTTCGAGTTTTGGGGATACTTTTCGTATTTTTACTGTACTTTTACAAAATTAAATATATTTTCACATTATGGTAATCCGGGGAATAGAAACAAAGTTAAGTTTTCTCTAATCAAAGGATAACCCGTAATAAAATATACGGCGACCACATTTTGCCTAAAGTGAGGATTTTCCATAGCAAAAGGAAGCCCCAGTATTAAAGGTTATATAATTCTTTTTGGATATACAATTATAGTCGTAGGTTTTTCTGATGTTATATAATATTTTGTCCCGTCTGTATACTGTATTTAATTTTTTTGTCAACCAATAAACAGCTGTTTAACGGGAATTACGGGATACCTATGATGTTTATATAAATTCTTGCTTTTGTTTATTTAACTTATAGCATAAATAGCAGAAATTTATTAGAATTTAACGGACTTAAGTTTCATTAATTGTTGTATTCCTGGTCAGTAATAAAACTAATCCACTTATCCAAGGAGGGCGACGAGACTTTGGCATTGTTTTTTCGTTGATATGTGTTTTTCGTGTGTTAGTTACTTCTTTTTGTTATATTATTAGTTTAGGTAAACTATATTAAGTACTTTTCCTCATATATGTGATATCTTTGGTCCTTATTGAACTTATATGTTGATACTTTTTTCCGAAGTTAATTGTAATTTTGATGTTTATATATTATGAGATATATTATTAAAGTCATTAATAATTGGTCTTAATTAAATTTGTCTATTTTGTAATCCTTTTTTCTGTCGATCTGATCGGCTGGCGCCTGGCGCCCATAACTAGCTTACTTAATTATAACTTCTTATTCACCTGTTACTTAAATATAACTTTAAAAGAAAACCGACGCTTCCACGACCCTGGAGCTGGGACAAAGGTATTTAATAAATATTAATAATAAAAGCATTACCAACTGCTAGCAGGTACGTCACAGGGGAACAACATTTCTTTACAACAATACTTGAAATTATTACTTACTACAAATAATTTTGCAGAAAATATAATGATCATTTATCCGAATTTAACAGTTGTAGTTCCATATTAATATAAGACCCATAGAGCTTTATGTGTATGGTGAGCTCCAAAGACACGAGTCATTTACCGCGATTCATTTTTATAGTATTGACACTACCGAAACGAAACATATTTGGTATTGAAGAGAATACATGTATTAAATAATATATGTATTAAATAATACATAGTATAAAAATGTAACTTGTTAAGGCCCAATACTACTGGCAACGTCGTCGGGCTAGAGAATGCACGTTAGATATATTTTTATATACGCTGGGCTTTAAAACTACCCGTTCATATATCAGGAATTCAAAATATGCCAAGTTTATATAATTCATAGAAAATGATAAATATCTTACCCCTCTGGGCGTCCCCTGAAAGAACATGCGCAATGTTCTTAACATTTAATAATTTTTTTTTTATATACACTTGGGAAAGGGCGGGCTTATAAGCGGCCTATAGACATATCGGGGGCTTCACAACTTACCGTCTATACCTATATATATATATATATATATATATATATATATATATATATATATATATATATATATATATATATATATATATATATATATATATATATATATATATGTATATATATAACAAATAACAAATAACAAACTTTATTCATCCAGTAGATCATACAAAAAATGATATAGGATACGTCAATTAAATACATGAAATATACAAATGAGAAGAAAAGAAATAAAAATAAAAAACAATAGTGATTAAAATATAACAGAAGAACCATATTTTTAATCTTAAGATTGTAGATATTCTTGAACAGAATAAAAACCATTTGTTAGAAGGACTTCTTTAACAGCGATGATAAACTTTTTTACATTATTTATCGATTTTACTTTAGCATCCAGTTTATTGTATAGTACAGCACCCATGTAGTATGGGTCGGATTTGTACAATTGCAGTCGATGTAAATCGTATTGCAGATCAAGGCCATAACGTGTAGGATACAGATGGTTAGAGTTTTGATATGTAAATTTTGAATTGTGATTTTTTTTTACGAAACATAATAATTCCAAAATATATAAACACGGCAAAGTTAAAATTCTTTGCTGTATAAAAGTATTTCTACATGATTCCCTATATTTCAGGCCATAGATGAAACGTATTGCCCTTTTCTGCAACACAAAAACACGATTTGCAGCAGATGCACTAGCCCAGAAAATCACTCCATATCTTAACCGAGACTCAAAATTGGAGAAATAAAATGTTTTTACAACAGTGACACTACAAATGTTAGATAGCCTATTTATAGCATGTATATATATGTATATATATATATGTATATATATATATATATATATATATATATATATATATATATATATATATATATATATATATATATATACAGGCTGTTCCACCTAAGAGGGATTCTTCTGTAATTATGTAACTGTAAAATTTATAAAAAAATGGTTTTAATAAAAGTTGTCTGGAATCATGTGGGCCATGTAAAGGAAATATTTTTAGCTTTACAGGATGTTCCATTTCGTGTGGGCGCTACATAACGTTATTTTAAATGAAAAACCCTACATATTATCGCATTTTTGAATTCCTTGGTTAATATTAGGTAGAGTTTATTAAATATATATGGTGTTTAAATCTTACCGTTTTCGACACATTCAGTTGTTTTTGAAAAAAATCACTATTTCAGCTCTCTAAATGAGGCTAGATAGCATCTAAACCATAAGAGTTAGAAACGTGCAGTTTTCACAGTTCGTTTTGGCATAAATTACTCTATCTTGTCATCTGTGAGCAAAACGTGTACGTTAATCAGACTCGGAAATACTGAGACCTACATTTAATAATCTTACGAGTTGAAAAACTTTTTTTTTCAAATAGAATGACCCATATTAATTATCATGAGTGAATTCAAAATTGAATGCCCTTTCGACTATTTTAAGGTTGTCCATACTTATCTCTAACAGTTTTCCAGAAAAAATGAGGTTCTTTTCTAAAGTACGAAATAGTAGCTATGTAACAGTGTCAAGAAGGCCTTGCAAATAATGTTTATTGCACTGTTTCCCATACAAAGCAAATTAAATGTCACTCTAGTTTTGATTAACGTTGAAGTTGTAGTTATTTTGCTAAGTAGAGAGTAAAAGTTTATTATAATATTTTCAAAATGTCGCTGACGCAGGAAGAAATAATTGATACGGTTTTTGTCCTCGGTGAGTGCGAAAGAAATCCGTTATTGGCATCACGAATTTATGCACAGGGCTTCCAGACAGACCACATCCACGGCGTAAAGCCTTTCAACTAGTGCTTGATAGGTTTTTACATACTGGTAATATTCGACATACAAAACGAAATCGCCATAAAACTGTAGTTACGGAGGAAAATGAGTTTTTTGTGCTGGGGTGTATTCAGGAAAACCCACAAATAAGTGTGCGACAAATTAGTCACACAACTGGTATTAGTACAACGTCGATACATAGGATTTTAAAAAAGCACAGTTATCATCCGTATCGCATCCAATTACACCAAGAGTTGCTAGAAGTAGACTTTCAGCGGAGACTGGAGTTTTGTCAGTGGGCACTTGAAATCAAGATGATGATTTTTTTTAAACGGGTCATGTTCTCCAATGAGGCTATTTTTCATAAAAATGGTTTCGTTAATCGTCATAATTGCCATTATTATGACACAGTAAATCCTCACCAATTCCGGACAACTCATAGCCAACACAGATGGTCTTTGAACGTGTGGGGAGCAATTTTGGGAACCCATATCATTGGACTATTCTTTTTTGACCAGCATCTAATTGGAGCAGTTTATTTAAACTTTTTAACAAACACTCTAGAAGATTTGTTAGGCGACATTCCTTTAGCTACACTTCGAAGAGTGTGGATGAAACATGATGGTGCTCCACCTCACAATGCCGCTGCGGTTCGTCAGTTTTTACACGAAACTTTTCCCAACAGATGGATTGGGCGCGGGGGACCAGTGAGTTGGCTTTCAAGGTGTCCAGATATGATAAGTTGCGACTTCTTTTTTATGGGGATTTATAAAAAGTAAAGTTTACGTTACACCACCAACTATCGCGGAAGATATGCGGCAGCGCATTACAGTAGCATTTCAAGAAATTACGCCACACATGCTGACCAATGTTGAACAGTCTTTTAAAAACCGAATTCGTTTGTGTATTAATCAAAATGGAGGACACTTCGAGCAGTTGATCTAAATCAGCGGTCTAAGTATTCTTCTCTTTGTTGTGTTCCGAGTTTCAGTTTGTTTCGATTTGAGTTTTGTTTTAGTTGTTAGTGGTTTACTTTTATTTGTCAAACCCCTTTTTAAACATGCCAGTAAATATTGACACTGTCAGTCCCAAACCTGATAAAATGTGAGGGAAACGTTGTTCTGCAAGGCCTTCTTGACGCAGTTACATAACTACTTTTTCCGACTTTAGAAAAGAACTGATTTTTCTGGAAAACTGTTAGAGATAAGTATGGACAGTCTTGTATCAGTCGAAAGGGCATTCAATTTTGAATTCACCCATGACAATTAATATGGATCATTCTATTTGAAAAGAAAAGTTTTTCAACTCGTAAAATTATTAAATGTAGGTTTCAGTATTCCCGAGTCTGAATAACGTACACAGATAGAGTAATTTATGCCAAAATGAACTGTGAAAACTGCACGTTTCTAACTCTTACGGTTTAGATGCTATGTAGCATCATTTAGAGAGCTGAAATCGTGATTTTTTTTAAAAACAACTGAATGTCTCGAAAACGTGTAACAGTAAATTTTCCATTTCTGTCACAACTAAGTTTATTACCTATTTTCGATTCGGAACACCCTCTCGAAGTTCCGTTTCCAGAATATTACGGCGGCACGAGGCTAGTCAACTGACAAATTGTTAACCACCTGTTAATTCACGTAATACGCCCAGGCTGTTGAATTTGAAAATGATTACCAGTAAAGTCTGAAACTTAATATACATACCTTCTTGATCGGTACAATATCTGTCCATGGTGATATTCATTTAATTTAACTACTCAACAATTGCGTGGTACCCTTTGCGCGGTCGCGGTGGGGAATTTAGATTAACTCGTTTCCGACACCGGCATTTCCAGCGAGGCAACTACAAGCAGCAGTCGGCTTTTGCACTTTCTTGAAACACCTCGTGGCTTGAATAATTCAATCGCTTTATTGGATGTTAGTTGCAGGTATGTTAATTTATTTATTTTATAGAACGTATAATCATATCGGGATTTTGTTTCAGATTTTCCTGATTGATTTTTTATTATTTATTATTACCGTGATTTATTACTGGGATTTATTATTTATTATTACTGCGATTTATTATTGTGATTTTTTTCTATCATTTTTTGAGGCATTTTTTATGCATTCCTCTTGATGCACCTTTTTTGGTGTATTGGAGTTTTATGTTTTTATGGTAATACAACTCGTAATTACTGCCCTCTAACTGGGATAGCGATATTTTCCTAACTTGATGTTGGCCAAGGAGTTTTTTGAGCACTAACTGGATTACCTGGAAAATTACGCACGTGGTTAACTGTACCTTGGACGTATTACTGAATTCTTAAGCTTGTGAGATCACTTTAACTATGGGATGGTACCGACAGCCTGATGCCGATCTAGCCAACGTATGCGGAATTCCGAAGGAGCTGTTGTTCAGCCCGATTGCTTAAGATAAGTACTTTTTACATTTTTCTGCCAGTCAGGATATAGATTGCTTACAGTTAGGGCCTGTAGCCGGCCTTAGTTTGCCTTTTTTATTTGCTTGTAGTTTGCTTGTATCCGTTGATGTTATTTTAAGATGTGTTGTTTTGTGCCCGTTTACATTTAAGCGGACACGCCATTACCTTTTATTCTTTTGTATTTTTATGACCATCAGTCCAGTGTTAGTGTCTGTTTAAATGCGTAAGGCGTAGGACCTTATGTAGCTTGTAATTTACTGCTTGCAGGATATGTTGTTGCTTGCAAATTATATATTTAGTACTTACTAGGTTATGTTAACTACAGTTACCTGATTTTAGTTGCCTTTAGCCTAAAATCGCTAGCACAGCCGTTGTAATTGCCTTTTGCTTACAATTTGGTGCGCGTGTGCTTGTACTTTTGCTTACTATGGTTGATTTTGGTGGCCCTTTGCCAAGAATCTGTAGTACAGTCGTAGTACCTTTTTTACCTCACGTAGGGGTAAGTAACTTTGTAGGTTAGTTGCCTACGCTTATCGGGCTTTAAATGCTTTGTTTTTTTGTGCAATTTTAGCTTGTGCTTACCACTTTGTAGAGAGTAGAGTAAGTTATTAAGTAGATAATATATTCTTGAATATTTTTAACCCATTTTGTACTTTGTACATATTTCTTGTTTTATCTTATCGCTGTCAGCGCATGAGCTGCTGCTCTAGTTAATACATTGATTTGTTATGCTTAACTTTTTGCATATCTCATTAGTATAGTTGCTGCTACTAAGCCTATCTTTTGGGCTAGTAGTGTTGTGATAGTTTGTAAATTATTGCTACACGTAGATTTAATTAAACTAGTTTCAATTTTATTCTGTCTTTTTCTTTGAGTTTCTTTTACTCATTGCGCCCACAGCCCTTTGAAATCGTTTCCATTCTTGAATAATATTTTGCTATAACAACACCGAATTTTAATAACTAATTCTCAAATTTAGCAGTGCCTGAACTCTTACCACGACTCTTGCCTCCTAGAATAGCTGACTAGCCGTGGTGTGTTATAATTGGGGTTGTCTATCTTTTGCCTTCACCGACAACACAATTTAACTCATCTCTTAACGATTGTAATTAAAACCCAATTTAATTATAAACGGTAAGATTTAAACACCGTGTACATTTAATAAACTATATATATATATATATATATATATATATATATATATATATATATATATATATATATATATATATATATATATATATATATATATATATATATATATATATATATATATATATATATATATATATATATATATATATATATATATATATATATATATATATATATATATATATATATATATATATGATTAAATATGATTTGAAGAAAACAACTACTCAGCGGGCAAATACCCCGACCTGCATTGAATTACACTTTCAAATCATGATAGATCGATAGCCAATATCATTTGTCAATTCCTATCCAGACACAGATCGATTTCGAACTTATTTGTTCTCTTCAGTATGCCATAGGTTATGGAACAGACAAATGATAGTGGCCAACCTGCTAGTTATATACTAACTATGGTGAAGTGAATAGTGGTGAGAGGTATGAAACTTCTCATATGGTCTGAATCACAGCAAGTACCGAGAGCGGCGACCCCTAGCCTAGGTGGACTAAACTAATGTGATTAAATATGATTTGAAGAAAACAACTACTCAGCGGGCAAATACCCCGACCTACATTGAATTACACCTTCAAATCATGATAGATCGATAGCCAATATCATTTGTCAATTCCTAACCAGACATAGATCGATTTCGAACTTATTTATTCTCTTCAGTATGCCATAGGTTATGGAACAGACAAATGATAGTGGCCAACCTGCTAGTTATATACTAACTATGGTGAAGTGAATAGTGGTGAGAGGTGTAATGAATCATACGCATGTTCATTACTATAGTTTCGGAAATTCCCATTAGTCTTGTGCTGCCACGCACTTCCTGCCGACATATGATGAATCACGCAGATCTTCATTCCTAGAAGTCTCTGCAATTACCGTTTGGCAGGTGCTGCCACGTACTTCCTGCCGCCATGAAATATTGACGTCACCAAGGCCAGGATTTTGGTATAAATAGTATGGCCGTAGCCGAGGAAAGGCATTCAGTTTTCTGCTGACAACTACCTTCAGCGTGTTGAGCTGGGTAGTTGAGGAGTCTTAAGCGTGTTGAGCTTGACTCCATTTGGTTAGAATTCAGAATCAGACGACGACGCCGCCCGGCTGAATGTCTGGTAGCACTTTGGGGTTTTAAGCGTGCTGAGCTTGACCTCCTGGTGTTGGTAGCCATTTTACCGCTCTGCACCGCCGTCACCAGTCTAGTAATTATTTATCGCCGTGAGTCTTCAGCGTGTTGAGCTGGGCCCATGGTTGGTAAATGGTTGCTAAACCAACCGCCGTCACCAGTCCCCTAATTATTTATTACCGTGAGTCTGCAGCGTGTTGAGCTGGGCCCGCTGCCGTTAAATAATTATCGAACTTACCGCCGCATCGTATCCTAGATGTTTTACTTCAGTACATGTAGCTGAAGCCCACCGTCACCGTACGTTCACCCGAATTACACTCCCCGTAAACTAATCTCACCGATGTTAATAATATTTGTTAAATGTACTTGACTTGGTTTTATTGTTGAAGAATCTGATTTTATGTTTATTTAACTTCATGTTTTGGATATATGTTACTTTAATAAAATAAACTCTGTTACGAATACTTTGGGCTTTCTTATTTACAACTAACAGGAATCCTGGATTAATTCTCCAAACCAGCTATCCGAAAAGACACCGTTACATAATTTGGCGCCCGAACAGATATTAGACATATTTTGGGGCGTCCGAAAATACACCGTTACATAATTTGGCGCCCGAGCAGATTTCAGACAGGTTTTAGTTGTAGAGAGCCCAGAAAGTATTTTATTATAGACTAGAAAGACTAGTACTTACCTTTTTTTATATATTGATAAATATATCTTATTCTAAACATGAGTATATATGATACAGAAGGCGCGTGTGGACTTGAAGTCGCAGACGCCACCGTAGGTTGGATTTATAAGCTCAAAAAAGATGAGTTTCATACCTCTCACCACTATTCACTTCACTATATATATACATATATATATATATATATATATATATATATATATATATATATATATATATATATATATATATGTATATATATATATATATATATATATATATATATATATATATATATATATATATATATATATATATATATATATATATATATATATATATATATATATATATATATATATATATATATATATATATATATATGAAATCAATCCACGACACTAGATGGACATTAGACAACATCAATACACAGTTACTAGACCAGCATCTTTACTTAAGCAGAACTATCGACCCGACATTATGGACCATTATTGACCAACTTGCACATTTTAGGGAAGAAAGAAATAATGATTTAACTACACAGAAGTTAAAGAATAAATTTAACCGCCTTCAACTCCAACAAGAGCCCATCAAGAAATCCGAACAATTAGAACCTACAAGAGTAGTTCACAATTTGTCCAGTTACCATCTAAATGAGGCCTCGGTGAATATATTAGCCAAGAGATTTAACTTCGCGATAGCACCAGCACGTCTACCGGTAGAAGATATAATCTGTGGTGTAGAATCGGCCATTGGCAATTTAGATAAAAACATAGCGGAAACTATACGCCAGGACACGTCACGTATACTAAGAACAGCCCGTATACCAAAGAAGAATCTACAACACGAGGAATTAGAAGCACTGAAGACCTTACGACAAAATGAGGACATCATAATCTTACCCGCAGACAAAGGAAACGCAACAGTAGTGATGATTTCAAACAAATGTCAGTGATAAATGCCATCTAGATATTTGGAAAATTCAAACAGATCAAGTATTTAAATGTAGAATAATAAGACAACTTTCTTTTCATTTATAAAAGATGAAACTTATATTAATTGAAACAATAATGCTCATAGTTGTTTCTTGCAAAAACAAAAAAAACATGTGCCAATGCCTCCTATGATATCCGAATTTCTAGAAATTACCTGATGTTTCTATTAGAAAACTTTCTGTTGTTCATCTGCGGCAAATTCAGATATTTTTCATTAAATCTTCTGCTGATAATCTTATTACACTCTCCATGGATAATAAACAAATCAATTAAAACCGTGTTTGTATAATTATTTTCTGCCATATTTGTGCTACATAGCTATTCAAATTAGGTGCAAATATCACTAACGTCAAATTTATTTAGAAAAATAACATCTGTTGTCATTACAAAATAACAAAACAAATATTTCATGGCCCACCCGTTATGATATACCATAAGACTAATATTCTTGGTAAGGTTACAGAAAAGTGCCCATAAATCGAAAACGGTGTGCATTAGATATATTACCTTTTTAAAGAGGTAAATGTATCGTCTTTCCGAATCAGTAATAATATACAGGGCATTCCATTTAAAAAAATTGACTTTCGTGCATTTTTCTAAGTCACTTGTAGAAAGCGTTCTCTAACTCACCCTGTATGATATTCGAAACATTTGATTAATGGAGGAGATGCCCCCAGGCCTTGCCTAGCCGCAGCTAAAAAATTATCTTTTAATTGCTGCGTAGGTAGGAGAAAACACGATTTACTGAAAGTCAAATTTTTGGCAATAAATTCAGAAAAGAATTATTATCTCGAAAACGGCTTGAGATAGGTATAGAGAAATATTAATAAGAGTTACTCAGAAAGAGACGATGATCCAAAGAACGCAAAAATATACAGGGTATTCCATTTAAAATAACGAATATGTTGCCAGTTTTACGTATAAGTGGCAACACCGCACTTTCGAAAATATTTTAGTTGGAGAGATCATACTCGATTATCTTCGTAACCAAAATTTCAAAGCAATCGGTTGATCCGTTCTCCATATACTTCTAATACTCCACCCACCGTGGCTCACCCTGTATATATATATATATATACAAATATATATATATATATATATATATATATATATATATATATATATATATATATATATATATATATATATATATTTATATATTATGTTTTATTTTATTTTTATGCCCCACTTTGGGACACAATTTTATATATTTTATGTTTTATTTTAATAAAAATGTTGTTTATTTTATTTATTTATATTAGTTTGAGACTTATTATTTTAACCTCTCCTCTCAGGGTTCGAGCAGGTTCCTGGCGTGTATCTGGAAATATAATGGTACATCCCAATTTCAAATGAAACACACATTGACAGATTACAAACAAAATGAATTTATTTTCAAATTTCCGGTATGGTTTAGAAAACTTTTGTATAAATATATCTTAGAAATTAAAATGAAAAAGGCCTTTTATTTATTTATCAGATCTGTTAATATAGCTGCTATTAAGTCGTCGAGTACCTAGGATTTATTTGTTTTTACTTACGACGATTTCTTGTACTTCACGTTATGGCAATCTCTGTCGACTAACGCTTCTGCTTATATTATTGATCAGTGCCTCGATCCTTCTTTATCCGTGGCACATTTCAGATTCATATAACTTCACAATGGCTGTTCGGCTCACTGGATTTATATTTTCGTAGCACAACACTAAATTTATTTAACACTCAGCAAACTTTTATTTAAGGTACATATTTTACCTTTACTAATTTCCTCAAATCACATTTACTATTATATACAAAACTTTCCTTGGTTGTTGCAGCTGGAAATTACTCTTCAATTCCACTTGGAATTATTTTATGGTATTAATAAAATTTAATTTAACATATTTTTTTTTTTTTTTAGGTTTACAAACCCTGTTTTAATATTTTGTGAGCTTGAGAATGGACTTCATTTGAAAATATAAATTTAAAATTTTGAGGTTAGGAAATTTCTTATAAAATTACAATGCTCTTCCTTTGAGCTTTCAATCCATACTAAATCTTAAATATGGGCTTTTTATTGGCCTAATTTGACGTTTCTCCAAAAATCATGACACTTGATTTTTGAAATTTAAAATATGAAAATTTAATTCTCTTTTTATTTCTTTATGATACCTTTTGGCTCTAATTTTATTATTGAATAAAGATATAGAGATGATTAGCTTTATTTTGATATGCCATACTATGGCCTTTTGTGAATATTTAGGAAAATTACAATTGCAACAATTTTTAACAAATTCTCTTATATAACTAATTACAACCATCTAAACCACATACCAGAGATTACTTTAAGAACTAATGAACAAATCAACACCATATTTGCATGTCTAAATACATTTAAAACATTATTTTAATTTGCCTTTCGTTTTAGGACTTCGTTAAACCTCATTGGCTGGAAACTTTTCAAATACAACAAATTACTTATAACTAACTGACTGGAAACAATAAATAGATGCTATTATTCTGACATAGCTATAAAAATTTCAACAAATGGTTTTTATTTTAGAAAAAACCTCATATTTGTCAAAGTTATGTACCTCCTTGGACATAATTTACACATACACCTTTTAAATGTCTTTACATTTTGATGCTATTACGTTGTATTAGCTCACAAGGTGAGTCTCTTTCACTTTTGTAAAGTTTTAAAGTTAGATGATGCACTTACTTCGTAGGACTGGCTAAATTTTCAGATATCGTAGAGTTTACGCTACCCAAATTATGAAAATTGTTTATAGCACTTTTTTCCCAGTGTTCATGATTGCTATCATACTTGTAGCTATTCTATGACTAAATTTAATATATTTGTTTATTTCTTCAATAAAAAACAGAAAAACTTATTTCCTATTTTTATTACTAGAGGACTTCCAGCCAAGTATATGAACAATTTGTCCTACGTTTCGTCCGAGTTTTCGGACTTTTTCAAGGTTAAAAGCTAATATAAATTTCCTATTTTAATTTCACTGTATGGGTGGGTTTTATTTTGTTTTTCATCATTTTTTTTTTATTTGATGGGTATGTGATGTACGTGTAGTTCGACGAGTTAGGCAGAGAATGGTCAGTATTTGGTGTGGTCGTTGATCACATACCCATCAAATAAAAAAAAATGATGAAAAACAAAATAAAACCCACCCATACAGTGAAATTAAAATAGGAAATTTATATTAGCTTTTAACTTGAAAAAGTCCGAAAACTCGGACGAAACGTAGGACAAATTGTTCATATACTTGGCTGGAAGTCCTCTAGTAATAAAAATAGGAAATAAGTTTTTCTGTTTTTTATTGAAGAAATAATTTCTACCTTAACAGCCAACTACTTGTGTAAAATATCATCTTTAATATATTTGTATTTAACAAAGTTTATAATTTTAATTAATAACAATAAAATTTTATATTTTTCCAGGTTACCCAAAGGTTTTGGTACCTAAATCAATAATGTTCTGGCTCTGGTTGCCATGCTATACACAATAGTCCTTCTGATGCCTATTCTAAATAGAACAATGTTTTATACCATAACATAATAAACATACAGATTATTTACCACACGGTAGGTGTTTATATCTAGCGTTTAACAACATTTATTACAAATTTTACCTATTTAATATGAATACAGTTAACGTAGGTGTCTCTCACTGAACTGAGCTCTCATGCCACTCAAAATTATCATTTTAATTTACATATTAGAGTCTTACTTTGTTTTAGTATTGGCAAAATATCTTTATTACTTTTTTTTTTTATTATATAAACATAATTTTATCCTTATGTACCCTGTACATTATACAGGGTGTGGTTTGGTCATCGTAATATATATATATATATATATACATATATATATATATATATATATATATATATATATATATATATATATATATATATATATATATATATATATATATATATATATATATATATATATATATATATATATATATATATATATATATGTATATATATATATATATATATATATATATATATATATATATATATATATATATATATATATATATATATATATATATATATATATATATATATATATATATTATATATATATATATATATATATATATATATATATATATATATATACATATATATATATATATATACATATATATATATATATATATATATATATATATATATATATATATATATATATATATATATATATATATATATATATATATATATATACATATATTTATATATATACATGGTGAGTTTTAAATGCGTAGTTATATTTTAACCCTCAATATATTTCGTCGAGTACAATTGATTGGCACTGTTAAAAAAAAATTTTTGAATTTCTGATAATTTTTTCGTCCTCCGGCAACCGACATTTTAATGGTCACTGGATATCTGTGTAAACATCGTTCATAGAAATGACGTAACTCAAGGCAGTGTTGCCACTGTCAGCGTTCCGCATAAATCTATTTTAAATTAGTACACATCTGGTAATTTGGTTTCACTTTACTAAAAATGAAACAAAATTGAAAATAATCATTTTATAAAGAAGCATGTACTTTAAAGAACGGAAAGGTAGATTGGTTTACTTAACACGTGGATGGCACAGAAACATCAGTTAGCCGCAAGGTTGATTCACTGCTGTTCCATGAATCAAACGTCCAAGTCTGGTGGGACAGGACCGTATTCAGATAATTTAATATTTTTTGCAATAATGAATTAAGTATGATTATTCACTTAAATTATTAATTGCTATAACCCATCCACAATAGAATTATTTTTTGCCCAGTTTATCCACCAAAAAAAATTTAAATAAGAAATTATTATTGTTGCCCAGCAAGTACCACGTGGAGGTATGAGCTTTACCTGCCAGGAAGTGGTTGGGGTGTTAGTTTGGGTGAGGCTATGTTAGTAAAATTAACAATAAATTCTGAAAACAAAAACTTAAACTCCTTAATAAATAAATTAAACTATAAAAAATTCTAATACTAAATAAATAATAAAAAATTGGCATTCTGCACGTACCTAATTGAAATAAAATAATCTCTTCTATAAATAATCCACATACCCTGGTACACAGCAAAAATAAATCACTAATAATAATCAATAATTAAAAACACACGACTAAAACACACACTAATAACTATTAAATAATATCACAGTTTCCGAGAATAACACTAAATATCACACTTACAATGTCACAACTTTACTCGTTGCTATCTTCCCACGGACGAAACATTAATTGTGGCGGCTGGTGGATTTAGGTTATATCATATCTCAGTATTGGAGCATGGAACCCAAGTAATATTTTAAGGTACGACTACCAGTACTCGAACAAAGAAGTTTTGCAAAAAAGAAATTGAAAAAAAAATTGAGAAAAAAAGTTACAAAAATGCGCTGCCAATCCAGATTATTTCTAGACCATTAGTGAAATATATGGAAACTATTTTTTTCGTAATCAGAAGGAAAATTTATCACCCCGGTTTTTTTGTTTTCGGAAAATTTTGATTTCTTGTAAAGTTATGACAATTTGAAATTTACACAATGAAGAATTTAAATTTTAAAATGTCATAACTTTACAAAAATCACAATTTTCGAAAATCAAAAAAACGGGGTGATAAATTTTCCTTCTGATTAGGAAAAAAAATAGTTTGCAAATATTTTACTAATGGCCTAGAAGTAATCTGGATCGGCAGAGTATTTTTGTAACTTTTTCTCAATTTTTTTTAAATTTTTTTTGCAAAACTTTTTCATTCAGTACTGGTAGTCGTGCCTTAAAATAATGTTTGGATTCCATGCTCCAATATTGAGATATGGTTTAGCCTAAATCCACCAGCCGCCACTGAATTGTTATCACTGCACTTGTAAACACGAACTACAACTACAACTGATACAATTTAGAGGTTAGCATCAGTAACAGTTTTGTTTTAGTTTTCAGCATTATTTTAATTATATAGTATTCTTCTCGGCATTTTTTTGTCATTACAATGCCATAAAACGGTTTTATGTATACAACATAATATATTAATTATATTGTAGACTACAACAAGAAACAAAACATTTTGACTCCTAATTTCTGTGCAAGAACTAAAAATAAGGTATTTAAGAAAGTTTTAGCTTTATATTTATTTTTTATTTAACTAGATGTAATCTTTTGCGTCTCAAATATAAGATGTTTTTTTTGTAGGTTTTTTTGGGTATATTTCTTTAAATAACACAATAAAGAACATCCAGACTATATAAATATTTTTATTAAAACCATATACATTTTTTATTTTGGCTTCTAAAATATAACTCAAATAAAAAAATTAGTATTGAAAATAAAGTGATTTTATTGAAAAAAAAAACAATTTTTATATTAGCTAACCTATGCATTGTGTATTTTAAATAATAGATAGTACTCTATAAACCTATGTACCTATCAATATAATGAAAAAAACAAAGTTTCTAACAATCATTTATTTAAATGTGCATCTTATTATAAAAAATAGTGTACTTATATAAAATAATATATACATTATTGTCCTTTAAATAATATTAATTTATTATAAACAGATCTCATGCTTCTACTTCTATCAAACATATTGCTGTTATAATGGTGAATTCTAATTTTAAAATATAGAGATATTAATTTAATTAAATTGCTATAGTGACAAATAAGTTTATAATCTGTATTCTGTCCTTTGATTTTTAATAGGTCGAAAACTTCTGCTGTAAATCCGGCCTCGCCATTAATATTTTTTGTACTACCTCGATATAGTCGTTGGGTGAGGAAGAGCCAAATTAAAAGTATTACGAACAAAATTGTATGCCTTAACAGAATAATAAAGAAGAGTTAATGAAAAGGCTTTTAAGCTGTTGGCCATACTTATGTTTATGGTATATCTGTCTCTGCAAAAATTCTTCATTAGGTCCTATCTTACACAAAGTTTCTAATGTTTCATCGGTGACTTTGCCACTGAGTGATTTAATCACCTCAACAAGCCTAGCAACTCTTTTCTTAAAATGGCGAAGACTTGTCCTAAGCCTCTTAATTTTTTACGAGCTTTAGTCAACTGAGACTTCAGTTTTCGTCTTCGGGGTGTTTCAACCTTAAAAAAATTTACATAATTAATAAACAATATTGGCACTATTATTGATTTTTGATTATAGATTGAATGAAAACTGACTTTACATAAGATGTTTATTTTTTTTTAATTTAACATACTTCTATTACTTACTGAATGCCAATATTAAATAATAAAGGCCCTGGCAATGCTGACTGAACAATTTGAACAACTTATTTAATATGTTTTTTAAATAAGTATACTTTATTTTTCAATAAGTTAAAATACTTAGTAATAGTAATCAATAATAAATTTTACTTAGTTAACTTACTTTAGAATACCCTCGAATAAGAGAACTTGGGGGTGTTTTATTTTCCACAAAACCCAAACTAGTAAATGACCTTTGTGGCAATTCTGTCCTTTCTATGTCCTAATAAAATCCAGTACTTGTTGATGGCCGTGGTTCATTTAACAAAGATATAGCAGCACTCGTCGATGGTTGAGACGAAACAGATGTAGTTTCGGTCAAGCTCTTACTAGTATCCTATAAAAAATAAGATGTATTATACCTACGTGTTATTGTTTATATTGTTTAAATCCTTTTGATATTTTATCTACAGGGTTTTTCCTCATATATCGACACTCCTCCTGTCGAGCCCCCTGTAGACTTCATTTTAGGAGTTATCGAAAAATATTAAGTTTTATGGATTTTTCTCAATTTACATAATTTGCAATCAGAAAAAAATTAATGAATATTGAGAATGTAAAATTTCTAATTGAACTATCCCTCTGCTTTATTGAACATCATTCACCTGAATTTAAAAAAAATTAAAGGCCCTTGGAAAATTTTACATTTTCTATATTGATTTGTTTTTCTGTAAGAAAATCACAAAAATAAATCCTCGAAAAAAATATATTTGAAAATAATAGTATACCTAAATAATACACACCAATTTTTTAATTATATTCTCGAATAAATTTAATAGGTATTTATAAAATAATTTTTCTGCTCATATGGAAACAGTAAATAAACAAAAGTTGTGAATAAATATTGTAAAAATAATTCAGGCACAAAATTTTAAATACGTTTCTAATTTTTATAAAATTTTATGTAAGTAAATATTTGAGACCTTCGGAAAAGGTAATTTTTTGGACACTATTAACTGTTTGTTTAATAATTTAAGTAGGTACTGTATTTTTAATAATAACTATTTTAGTGATCTGAATAAACTAATATTATATATTTCTTTCGAATCTACTTACCATAATGTCCATAATAGGTAAAGCATTTTGTCTTAAATGAAGTGAAAAAAGGTGACTTCTCAAAATCATAAGACTCCTGGGTAAAATGTAAGTGGCATACATTGGAATTCACAAATATATCTTCTTTTTCCAAATTTAAAGGTACTCTCCAAGCCTATCTTCTCTCAGTATCCTTTGGAACACTAAAAATAATACAATCTTAAAGTACCTATTATGTAAAATCGTATAAAACGTGCTACTGTCAACATTAAATATATTAATTCTCTTTGATTAATCCACATTATTGCAATAATTAATAATTTTCTTTGCAAATCACATGGAAATGGGAAATACGGCTCTGTGCCTCCTTAAACAATCGAATATGGCCTCCAAAACAAACATGTTTATTAAGTAACTTACCGAAATAAATGAATAGATGATTTATCCCTCACACAGTTTGCAGTTTTGTGGTAAACACAAGTTTTTATAACGCACCTGGGCATTTTTCACGATATAGTCACAAAAATAGTCACTGAATCAAAACCTCACTTCCACAACGAACATCGAAAAACAATATGGATGCGATCGAACTGTCGAAGATACCGACACACTGCCTGTGATTGGTGGGTGACAGCAGTGGGGGGAATTGGCAGCGTGCGCCGTGAACTATGTTCTATCTCCCCCTTTCATAAATCTATGTTGATATGTAAACAAGCAAATTGTTTCTGTATCGGTCATAGCGGTTTACGAAAATATACCTGGAGAGGCCAACTCACTCTCGCTGTCTTTGTTATTCTTATAGCAATAGAGAGAATAATAATTGGAAATCGTTCAGAGTGAATTTACGTAAACGTCTTTAGCGTCATTGACATTAAGTATTAGGTAAATCGAGAATAAGTTTAGTTTCGATTTAAGTGCGTGTTGTTCTCTTTGTGCTTTTTTTTATTTCAGTTTTGCGATATTTTAACAGTACCTAAAAGTGCTTTTTTGTTATTAGAATAGTTCTTGTCAAAGCTTGGATTTTGTTTACAAATAAAGTTACGTAGTTGTTTTTATTTAGTGACTTTTAGTTACTGATTTGAATTAGATTTTCCATCTTAATTCATGCTTGATGTCTGTAATTTGAATCATAAATTAGTTGGTAATGTAATGTACCTAAAAGATAGGTTAGTGTAACTCGCCCATTGACCTACATATCAGGTCAATAAACCAGCCGAACATATGACTGTTAGAAAATGATTTATTTATTAATAAATTACAGGATTACTTCAAATTATTATAATCGCAGGGTAAGTAACTACTACTTGTTAAAAAATAATAATTCTTTTATAAACTTTGAAAAAACGAAATCAAAATTGTCATTAGCATTTTATGTTTACTGTTTATCGGAAAATTTGGTTTTAGTTTACGAAATACTTGAAAGAAAGTTTAATTGATGCAAGAAAAAAGGCAAACTTGTACATTTCTTATATTAAAAGGTATTTTAAAATGTTTAAAAATTATTTTAAATGGAGCACTTAATCGCATAAGTACGTAATTATTTCATTCAAAATTAATATGTTCGGGAACGAACGTACTGGCTAGGCGATAAATTGCATATGAACTGCGGCAACACTGTTTGAAGTCAACGCAATATTTCAGATAAAATGAGGAATGTTTCTAGTAATCAGCAGTTTCCCACGTAAAACTGAGTTATCGACTTTCAAAAAAATAAGATGAAATTGTTTTGGAACTGCTGATTACTAGAAACATTCCTCATTTTAACTGAAATATTGCGTTGACTTCAAACAGTGTCGCCGCAGTTCATATGCAATTTATCACCTAGCCAGTACGTTCGTTCCCCAACATATTAATTATTTTGAATGAAATAATTACGTACTTATGCGATTAAGTGCTCCATTTGAAATAATTTTTAAACATTTTAAAATACCTTTTAATATAAGAAATGTACAAGTTTGCCTTTTTCTTGCATCAATTAAACATTCTTTCAAGTGTTTCGTAAACTAAAACCAAATTTTCCGATAAACAGTTAACATAAAATGCTACTGACAATTTTGATTTCGTTTTTTCGGTTTATAAAAGAATTATTATTTTTTAACAAGTAGTAGTTACTTACCCTGCGATTATAATAATTTGAAGTAATCCTGTAATTTATTAATAATTAAATCGTTTTCTAACAGTCATGTTCGGCTGGTTCATTGACCTGATATGTAGGTCAATGGGCGAGTTACACTAACCTATCTTTTAGGTAAATTACATTACCAACCAATTTATGATTCAAATTACAGACATCAAGCATATTCCTATGAATTAAGATGGGAAAATCTAGTTCAAATCAGTAACTAAAAGTCACTAAATAAAAACAACTACGTAACTTTATTTGTAAACAAAATCCAAGCTTTGACAAGAACTATTCTAATAACAAAAAGCACTTTTAGGTACTGTTAAAATATCGCAAAACTGAAAAAAAAAAAAGCACAAAAGAGAACAACACGCACTTAAATCGAAACAAAACTTATTCTCAATTTACCTAATACTTAATGTCAATGACGCTAAAGACGTTTACGTAAATTCACTCTGAACGATTTCCAATTATTATTCTCTCTATTGCTATAAGAATAACAAAGACAGGGAGAGTGAGTTGGCCTCTCCAGGTATATTTTCGTAAACCGCTATGACCGATACAGAAACAACAATTTGCTTGTTTACATATCAGCATAGATTTATGAAAGGGGAAATAGAACATAATTCACGGCGCACGCTGTCAATTCCCCCACTGCTGTCACCCACCAATCACAGGCAGTGTGTCGGTATCTTCAACAGTTCGATCGCATCCATATTGTTTTTCGATGTTCGTTGTGGAAGTGAGGTTTTGATTCAGTGACTATTTTTGTGACTATATCGTGAAAAATGCCCAGGTGCGTTATAAAAAGTTGTGTTTACCACAAAACTGCAAACTGTGTAAGGGATAAATCATCTATTCATTTATTTCGGTAAGTTACTTAATAAACATGTTTGTTTTGGAAGCCATATTTGATTGTTTAAGGAGACACAGAGCCGTATTTCCCATTTCCATGTGATTTGCAAAGATAATTATTAAATATTGCAATAATGTGGATTAATCAAAGAGGATTAATATATTTAATGTTGACAGTAGCACGTTTTATACGATTTTACATAATAGGTACTTTAAGATTGTATTATTTTTAGTGTTCCAAAGGATACTGAGAGAAGAGAGGCTTGGAGAGTATCTTTAAATTTGGAAAAAGAAGATATGTTTGTGAATTCCAATGTATGCCACTTACATTTTACCCAGGAGTCTTATGATTTTGAGAAGTCACCTTTTTCACTCCATTTAAAACAAAATGCTTTACCTATTGTGGACATTATGGTAAGTAGATTCGAAAGAAATATGTAATATTAGTTTATTCAGATCACTAAAATAATTATTATTAAAAATACAGTACCTACTTAAATTATTAAACAAACAGTTAATAGTGTCCAAAAAATTACCTTTTCCGAAGTTCTCAAATATTTACTTACATAAAATTTTATAAAAATTAGAAACGTATTTAAAATTTTGTGCCTAAATTATTTTTACAATAATGTATTTATTCATAACTTTTGTTTATTTACTGTTTCCATATGAGCAGAAAAATTATTTTATAAATACCTATTAAATTTATTCGAGAATATAATTAAAAAATTGGTGTGTATTATTTAGGTATACTATTATTTTCAAATATATTTTTTTCGAGGATTTATTTTTGTGATTTCCTTACAGAAAAACAAATCAATATAGAAAATGTAAAATTTTCCAAGGGCCTTTAATTTTTTTTAAATTCAGGTGAGTGATGTTCAATAAAGCAGAGGGATAGTTCAATTAGAAATTTTACATTCTCAATATTCATTTATTTTTTCTGATTGCAAATTATGAAGTGATAAAAATCCATAAAACTTAATATTTTTCGATAACTCTTAAAATGAAGTCTACAGGGGGGCTCGACAGGGGGAGTGTCAATATATGAGGAAAAACCCTGTAGATAAAATATAAAAAGGATTTAAACAATATAAACAATAACACGTAGGTATAATACATCTTATTTTTTATAGGATACTAGTAAAAGCTTGACCGAAACTACATATGTTTCGTCTCAACCATCGACGAGTGCTGCTATATCTTTGTTAAATGAACCACGGCCATCAACAAGTACTGGATTTTATCAGGACATAGAAAGGACAGAATTTCCACAAAGGTCATTTACTAGTTTGGGTTTTGTGGAAAATAAAACACCCCCAAGTTCTCCTATTCGAGGGCATTCTAAAGTAAGTTAACTAAGTAAAATTTATTATTGATTACTATTACTAAGTATTTTAACTTATTGAAAAATAAAGTATACTTATTTAAAAAACATATTAAATAAATTGTTCAAATTGTTCAGTCAGCATTGCCAGGGCCTTTATTATTTAATATTGGCATTCAGTAAGTAATAGAAGTATGTTAAATTAAAAAAAATAAACATCTTACGTAAAGTAAGTCTTCATTCAATCTATAATCAAAAATCAATAATAGTGCCAATATTATTTATTAATTATGTAAATTTTTTTAAGGTTGAAACACCCCGAAAACGAAAACTGAAGTCTCAGTTGACTAAAGCTCGTAAAAAAATTAAGAGGCTTAGGACAAGTCTTCGCCATTTTAAGAAAAGAGTTGCTAGGCTTGCTGAGGTGATTAATCACTCAGTGGCAAAGTCACCGATGAAACATTAGACACTTTGTGTAAGATAGGACCTAATGAAGAATTTTTGCAGAGACAGATGTACCATAAACATAAGTATGGCGAACAGCTTAAAGCCTTTTCATTAACTCTTCATTATTATTCTGTTAAGGCATACAATTTTGTTCGTAATACTTTTAATTCGGCTCTTCCTCACCCAAAGACTATATCGAGGTGGTACAAAAATATAAATGGCGAGGCCGGATTTACAGCAGAAGTTTTCGACCTATTAAAAATCAAAGGAGAGAATACAGATTATAAACTTATTTGCAGCTAAACTATAGTCGAAATGGCAATTCATCAGCATGTGGAGTGGGATGGAACGAAGTATTACGGATTTGTAGATTTTGGAGTAGAAACTGAAACTGACTGTCAAGGATGCACTCTTGTTCATGCTAGTTTGCATTAATGAGTCATGGAAGCTTCCTCTGGGATATTTTTTAATAGATAGTTAACCGGTCAACAAAAAAAAATTAGTGCTACAGTGTCTAAAGTTAGTCAATGAAACGGGGCTACTGTTGGTTTCGATATGTTTTGATGGTGCTACGAACAATGTTACGTTGGCCAAACAGTTAGGGTGTAATTATGATCCCAAAAATATACAATCTACATTTGTTGATCCCAGTTGTGGCAGAAGAATTGCAGTCTTTTTTTACCCCTGTCATATGATTAAATTGTTAAGAAATTTGTTAGGAGATAAAAAAAATATTATTGATGATAACGGTGATATTATTCAGTGGGAATATTTAGTAAAATTAATGAAATTGCAAGATGAATAGGGTGTTCATTTAGCTAATAAATTGAGAAAATCACATATATTCTTTAAAAACCAAAAAATGAAAGTTAAATTAGCTACCCAACTATTCAGTACTTCTGTAGCACATGCTTTGGAGTTTTTAAACGAAACTTTAAAATTAGAGCAGTTTAAATATTGTGAAGCTACAGTAAAATTTTTTAGATGTACCTATCAATAACTTATTTGACATCTTGAATTCCAGAAATATATATCAGTATGGTTACAAACAGCCTATTAACAAACAAAATTTTGAGGGTTTTAATAAATTTTTGTCAGAAACAGCAGATTATTTAAAATCTTTGGAATTAGCGATCGGCAAACCTGTTTGTGAGAGTGTAAGAAAAATGGGGGTAATAGGATTGTTGTTTTGTATCGAAAGTATAAAATTTCTCTATAACAATATTATTGAAGAAAATCAATAATTGTTGTATATTCCTACTTACAAAATTAGCCAGGATCATGTTGAACTTTTTTTTGGGCAAATCAGGGCAATGGGGGGTTGTAACAAGAACCCAACAGCTAACAATTTAAAGTCGCGTATAAGAAAATGCTTGTACACCTTGAATTGAGAGATTCTTTTAGAAGAAATTGTATTCCATTGGAAACAATTTCAGCTTTGTCTCCTTCTGATATTATTAATAAATCATGTGGTAGACAGCGAATAGCAGAAGATATAAACTAACCAGAAATGGACGATGACATGTATTATCACGTTCTAAATATAGAAATATATAAATAAAAATGAAATTCTTATTTATGTGAGGGGGTTATATTGTAACCAAACTCTTAAAAATTCTAAAATGTGAAGAATATGTGGAAGCATTGTTAGGGGACAGAGCTGACTTTCTTATGTCCTTTATAAATCAGAAAGACAGAGGTCAACTCTCGTATCCCTCCAAAGATGTAATATTTATATGTCGAACTTCAGAGAAAATCTTTCAAATTTATATAAATAAAAAAAATAATTTAATAAATGTCAATTTATTAAACATAAAATTGTTAGGTTTGTTAATTAATCAAAACTTATTTAAAAACCTAAATAATCATTTTAAAGAACAGACTGCGTTTACCTGTCACTATAGCAATTTAATTAAATTAATATCATCTCTATATTTTAAAATTAGAATTCACCATTATAACAGCAATATGTTTGATAGAAGTAGAAGCATGAGATCTGTTTATAATAAATTAATATTATTTAAAGGACAATAATGTATATATTATTTTATATTAGTACACTATTTTTTATAATAATATAGTAGATGCACATTTAAATAAATGATTGTTAGAAACTTTGTTTTTTTAATTATATTGATACACAGGTTTATAGAGTACTATCTATTATTTAAAATACACAATGCATAGGTTAGCTAATATAAAAATTGTTGTTTTTTTTTCAATAAAATCACTTTATTTTCAATACTAATTTTTTTTATTTGAATTATATTTTAGAAGCCAAAATAAAAAATGTATATGGTTTTAATAAAAATATTTAAATAGTCTGGATGTTCTTTATTGTGTTATTTAAAGAAATATACCCAAAAAAACCTACAAAAAAAGCATCTTATATTTGAGACACAAAATATTACATCTAGTTAAATAAAAAAATAAATATAAAGCTAAAACTTTCTTAAATACCTTATTTTTTAGTTCTTGCAAAGAAATTAGGAGTCAAAATGTTTTGTTTCTTGTTGTCCGTCTACAATATAACAAGTATTACAACCTTTTAAGTCTAACCAATGGTCCACCTCGGATATGTGCATACGGTAAGCGCGCACTACGCGCCCGCTTGGCGCGGTGCAAGGCATCTTCCTCTTTCAAAAAAAAAATTGTATATTAGCCGCCGCGCCGTTGCGATGCGTCGGATCGAATTCGGCCATTAGACATTTCTACGCCATTCGCGACGTAGAACGTCACTCCGTACGCGATTTTGCCGAAAAAGTGATTTTCAGAATTAGCCCTCCCCGACCCCCCCAACCCCCCCCTCGTTTTTTTTCGAAAACCCCTCCCCCGAATAATGCCCGCCCACGGGAGCGCGTTCCTTAATCTGCCGACTAAGTATTTTTTTTCGTACGATCGAAAATTTTCGGCGCGTCAGAGGCCGCCACGCCGTTATGATGCGTCGGATCGAATTCGGTCGTCATAAGACTTTTTGCGTCGTTCGCGACGCAGAACGACACGCATCCCGCGATTTTGCCGAAAAGGCGCGTTCCGAAATTGGGTCCCCCTCCAATTTTGTCACGTAAACCTCTCCTCGAATACTACCTACCCACGGGAGCGCGGTCCTTAATCTGCCGACGAAGTATTTTTTCGGACGATCGAAAATGTTCGGCGCGCCGAAGGCTGTCACGCCGTTATGACGCGTCGGATCGAATTCGGTCATAAGACTTTCTTGCGTCGTTCGCGACGAAGAACGACGCGCCCCCCGCATTTTTGCCGAAAATGCGCGTTCCGAAATTAGCCCCCCTCTCCGACCCCCACCCCCACCAATGTTTTTACGGAAATCCCTCCTCGAGTAACATTCGCCCACGGGAGCGCGGTCCTTAATCTGACGACGAAGTATTTTTTTTCGAACGATCGAAAATTTTCGGCGCGTCAGATGCCGCCACGCCACTACGATGCGTCGGATCGAATTCGGTCATAAGACTTAGAACGACCCGCACTCCGCGATTTTGCTGAAATGGCGCGTTCCGAAATTAGCCCCCCCTCTCCGACCCCCCACCCCACCACCAATTTTTTTTGCGGAAATCCCTCCTCGAATAATATCCGCCCACGGGAGCGCGGTCCTTAATCTGCCGACGAAGTATTTTTTTCGGACGATCGAAAATTTTCGGCGCGTCAGAGGCCGCCATGCCGTTACGATGCGTCGGATCGAATTCGGTCATTAGACTTTTCTGCGCCGTTCGCGACGTAGAACGACACGCCGTACGCGAATTTGCCGAAGGGGTGCCTTCCGAAATTAGCCCCCCCTTCCCCCCTACCCCACCCCCCTACAAACTTTTCTCGAAAACCTCTCGTCGAAAATTACCCGCCCACGGGAGCGCGGTCCTTAATCTGCCGACGAAGTATTTTTTCGGACGATCGAAACTTTTCGGCGCGTCGATGGCCGCCACGCCGTTACGACGCGTCGGATCGACTTCGATCATAAGACTTTTTTGCGTCGATCGCGACGCCCGCTAATTTTCCGAATAGGCGGTTTCAAAAAGTAGGCCCCCCTCCCCCGAACCCCCAATCCACCCTAGTTCTTTATCCAAAAACCTCTCGTCGAATAATACCCGCCCATGGAAGCGCTCTCCTTAATCTTCCGACGAAGTATTTTTTTCGGACAATAGAAAATTTTCGACGCGTCGAAGGCCGCCACGCCGTTACGACGCGTTGGATCGAATTTGGTCTTAAGACTTTTTTGCGTCTTTCGCGACTTGGAACGACACGCCGTACACAATTTTGCCGAAAAGGCACGTTCCGAAATTAGCCCCCCCCTACCCGAGCTCCCACCCCCCCTCCAATTTTTTCACGAAAATTCCCCATCGAGTAATGCCCGCCCACGGAAGCGCGTTCCTTAATCTGCATATTTACTATTTTTTTTTCGGACGATCGAAAATTTTCGGTGCGCCGACGGCCGCCGCGCCGTTGCGACGCATCGGATCGAATTCGGTCATAAGACTTTTTTGCGTCGTTCACGACGTAGAACGACACGCCGTGCGCGAATTTGCAGAAAAGGTGTTTTCCAAAATTAGCCCCCCGTCCCCGACTCCCCAACCCCCCTCGATTTTTTCCCGGAAACCCCCCGCCTAAGAACGTCCCCCCACGAAAGCGCGTTCCTTAATTTGCATATTTACCATATTTCGCAACCGTTTGAAAAAAAAACGCGAAAAAGCGATCGATTTGGTACCTGTACAGGCCAAACGGAGCGTCGTACAAGTTTCGCACCCCTATACTTTCTTGTAGACCTGGTCATTGTCCTTCCTATTTGGGGGTCGCGACCCCCTCCTCTGAACTCGAGGGATGTAGCACCCCCCTCCATGCGCCCCAATGGTAGGGGGTGGGTCGAGATGGAAGTTCTTTCATCTCGTGTCGCCCCCATGGCCACCTCCGGGGTCAAGACGGGGCTCGGAGGCTCGGTGTAGGCTACTCTTGTTGCTCATTGGGCGGCAAAGGGGGGGGAAAATTTTCCGGGTCCTATATCTCGGCGACGGGAAGAGCTATCGAAGCGATCTCGACGGCGTTGTACTCGTCTATTCGTCCTGTACCTGCATTGAGGGAAGCATTTTTTTGGAAAAAACGATTATTTCAAAATTCACCCCCACCCCCGCGAAAACGCGCGGACAAACCATCTATGTTTATAAGGGCAAAATGTGCACAAAATGACCCCTTTTAAGTAAAAAATTCGTCGTGCCACCCAGAGCACTTTAGACCCAACTCGTGTTCCTCATTAGCGGTATATAAATAATTGTATTATTATTATGTTGTATACATAAAACCGTTTATGGCATTGTAATGAAAAAAAATACCGAGAAGAATTGTAATGACCTTACTTATTAGTTCTATTTTAACTCAGTCCGTAGCATGGAATCATAACACATAGATAGTTATTTTATATTCTTTATTATAAACCAATCTTAACAATGTTACCCTTTTTGGGCGTTAAAAGCTAAGTCTGCTCTCTTACAATTAAAAATACCAAACCTTAAATAAAATATGCTTATTCTTAACAATTAATGTCTATGCAATAATAAATATACAAACCATAACAAAGTTCTTAAATCAATGCACTTTAAGTAGGACACCTAATAAAACTAACTAACCTACAGGGTGTTTATATTTTAACCATTACACCTCCCATGGGCAAGAAGAGAAAAAAAATTTTATTAAAAAAAAATTTTTTTTTCCTTTATTAATGATTATGAATGATACAATTTTATTCTATTTTTGTGAACTTCTACTAATTTATTATTTATCTTAATTACTACATTTGGTGGCTTATTTTCTACGATGCTATAAGGACCTTTATAAAGAGGATCAATTTTATTTCCTATTTCATTTTTTAGCATAACTTTGTCACCTGGACTAAAGCTAGTAATTTTAGTTTTCTTATCGAACATTTCTTTTCTTCTAACCTTCGATACAATCAAATTGTTTTTTGCATCGAGACAAGCCTGTTGAAGTCTATATTTTAATTCAGCAGGATATTCATCAAAATTATAAAGTGGGTCACTTTTATTATTAGCTAGGTTAGACGGTAGTTTTGCAATTTTTCCGAATATTAGTTCATGCGGTGTATACTTTGTCTCGGTGTGAACTGTGGTATTATAAGCAAAACACCAATATGGAACCCATGAACTCCATGTGTTTGGATTTTTTGCTGCTTGAATTCGCAAATAAACTCCTAAATTCTTGTGACTATTTTCAAGTGAACCTAAAGTTTCGTGATGGTACGCTGTCGAGTGTAGCTTTTTTACTTGTAAAATTTTGCAAGTTTCATTGAGCGTAGAAGCTAAAAATTCAGATCCACGATCTGTAACAATCTCATCCGGAATTGAGTAACGTAGGATAAAATTTTCGACAAAAGCCTTAGCTACTGTGACACTTTCTTTGTTTTTTAATGGATAACCTTCTACAAATTTACTTAATTCACACTGTAATGTCAAAATATAGCGATTTCCCTCACAGTCTTCTTCTATAGGCCCAACAAGATCTAAAAATGTCTTCTGAAACCCAGAAGAAGCCGTGCTAGTGATTGTCATAGGTTCTCTATTTGGGATAGAATATTTATATCGTTGACAATCATCACATTTTTTGACATACTCTACTACGTCTTTCTGTAAACCTGTCCAGAAATATTTTTTCTTAATATTATTATACATACGCTTCACTCCAGCATGTCCTCCTGTAGGCAATATATGGTAATCATTTAAAATTATATGTCTCTAAATTGCTTATTTCATTAACATCTTTTATTATTGATATTTTCATACTTGAATTTTTTATTTGGGAAAGGAACTTTACGATTTCTTTACGTAATAATGCGCTATTTTCATTTTTAACTATAATTATTTCTGGAATTTCATATTTTCCATATAATATATTCAGGTCTCTCAACGTTTTACCTAAGTCTAACGTCGATCGAGGATCCTGCAATAAATAAATGATTCGCGAATCTTTAACACATATTAAATTTCCCAGTTTAGAATCGTAAGTATTGCTATTGGTCACCTTATTAAACTCTGAAATTTCAAGTGGACGTAACTCAAAGGAGTCCTTAGGGCGTTTTAACAATTCCACGACTCCATGGTGATCAAGCCTTTCGTCGAAATTGGTTTTAAAAGCCCGCTCTGAAATATTTTCAGATTTTTTAGATTGTGCCCGTGTTATAGCATAAATAGTATCACTACACCATTGTTTAAATTTTTTAATTCATCGGATGATATATCAATTCTTGAGAGGGCATCTGCAACTACGTTATGTTTTCCTTTGATATACCTTACAACAAAGTCGTATTCTTCCAAAATTAACCTAAATTTTGTTAATCGGCTTGAAGAATTTGTCATTCCAAATAAATAAATTAATGGCCTATGGTCAGTTAGAATAACAAATTTCCTAGAAAGTAAATAAGGACGGAAGTGCTTTACTGCCCAAGTTATGGCCAATAATTCTTTCAAAATAACACTATAATTTTTCTCTGCCTTATTGAGTGACCTACTAGCATATGCAATCGGTTTATCATCTCCATTTGAGAGTACTGCTCCAATTGAATACCCTGAGGCATCCGTTTTTAAGATAAATGTATTTTCTTGAGAAAAATTTGGATATTGTAATATAGGAGGGTTTATTAGCGCCTGTTTTAATATTTCAAAGGACTGCTGACATTCGTCTGTCCATAAGAACTTTTGGCCCTTTTTTGTTAACTTATTTAGAGGTGTAGCAATGTGTGAAAAATTCTTAACAAATTTCCTGTAATAGTTTGCAAATGCTACGAATCTTTTAGTTTCAGTTGAATCTTTTGGGACTGGATAGTTTTGAAGTCTCAATTTTTGAAGGGTCAGGAGAAACACCTTCGGCAGAAATGATATGTCCTAAATATAAAATATCTTTCTTTAAAAATTCACACTTATTCGGATTAAGTTTTAAATTTCCATCTCTTAACCTTTGAAGAACTTTTGTTAAATTTCTGTTGTGGTTTATTAAATTATTTCCGAAAACAATAAGATCATCTAAGTATACAAAACAAGATTCGTATGTCAATCCTGACATTGCGACTGACATAGCTCTACTAAAAGCGTGAGGGCTGGACTTCAACCCTTGCGGTAATCTACATAAACGATACTGACCACGATCTGTGGTAAAAGTTGTACATGGTCGACTAGATGGCTCTATTTCAATTTGATAATAACCTTGTGATAAATCAAGGTGAGAAAAATACATTGCACCCGACAAAGAATCTAAGATCTCGGTAATATTTGGCAACGGAAACTTGTCATCTTCAACTTGCTTATTTAAAAGCCGGTAGTCGATAACTAGTCTCCATTTTTTGTTGCCGTTAGCATCACTTTTCTTTGGTACAATGAGTATCGGTGAAGACCACGGTGATTTTGTTTCTTCGATAATACCCGCGTGTAACATATCGTCTACTTGTTTTTTCACCTCTTCTTTTTGTGCGTGAGGTATTCTATACGGTTTTACGTATACCGGTTTTGAGAATATTTTTAAATGTATACGTTCCCTATAAATATTAGTTACTGTTAAAGCATCATTTTCAAGATGAAACACGTCTGAGTATTTTGCACATATTTTTTGTAATGAATACTTTTCTTCTTTATTTAAATCATGTGTTTTAATTATATCTAATAATTTGTCTACTCTATTTAACGAATTATTGTAATTGCTATTAAAGTTGCATAACTGATAGTCTTGCAGTTTTTCAATTTTAGGTTTGAAGTTTTTAATAACAATATTTTTGTCCCTAACGTTTAATATCTTAACAGGTATCATATTAAATTTATCAGATTTGGCCAAACTAGCGGCTACAAAAACACCTTCGCATATTTCCTCTGGTAAAACAACACAATCATCTACGATTTCTACTTGAAAATAAATTATTATTTCGCATCTTGCGGGAATAGATTTATAATATGTGTTTACACTGCATTGGAATTGAAATTTTATCATTTTTAAACTGCAATGAAAGTAATAACTTTTCATAATTTATATTTGCTGAGTAATTATAAAGGAAATCCGAACCTATTATACCATGCCATTCATGGTCAAGGGCGTTTATTATAACAAATTCATGACATAGTTTTAATGCATTTACATACATTGTTATGTTAACTGAGCCTTTTGAGATTATTGACCCAGATATTCCGTTCAATTTTGTTTTAGTTGCCGTACTTATTATTTCATCACTAGATAAATATTTGTCAAAAATGACACTGACAGATGCCCCTGTGTCAACTAAAAATTTTAATTTTGAATTTCTATATGTAAATTCTACAAAATTCAGTCCATTTAAATTATGTATATTATTATTATTTATTTGTCTATTGTGAGACTCGAAAAAACTTGTCAGCTGATGTACGCGGAGAGTCAATATCTGTGCTACTTTGAGGGTTATTATCTAAATTGGATAAGTGATACAATCTTGAATTATTGTTATTCCTAAAATGGTTCTTTCGACCCCGATTATTAAATGTTCCTCTATTTTTATTAGAATTCCCATGATTTGAACGGCTCCTATTGTAGCTATTACTATTATTATTATTATTATTAGGTCTATTATAATTATAATTATTTTTGTGAAAATTTCCTCTGAAAAATCTATTATTATTATTAGAACCTCGCCTAGAATAATTATTACTACCCCATGTGTAAAATATTTGATTTTCCTGTTTCGGTAAATCTTCATCTTTTGCCCCTTGTATAGCATCACTTAATTTAGAATAGTTACGTGCCTTTATAACAGTTTTTAAGTCGCTACATCGCAAGCCATTCGCGAAAGCGCCTATTGCAATCTTTTCATTTACAACATTCAAAATTTGAACACCATCTTCATTACCCTCGCTTTGCGACAAACGGGCTTTTAATATATATGTTGTCAATAATCGTTTTCCTGCATCATTCAACATATCATCATACAATTCGATGGCATCGATAAGCTGCTTGGTAACGTTTTCGTTACCATTCATCACAGGCAACAAAATTGCTGCCGTTTTTAATTCAAATTTTTCCGTCATTTCGTTGTTGTCTGAGCAATCTGAATCTGAAGAATTTGAATTTGATGTATATTTTAAAATTTTATTCGTTTCAGGTTGCTCTGCACAAATCAATGACTTTCTGTCATCCAAAATTTTATAAATTACCTCTAAATATTTGTTTATAGCATCTGTATGGCCCCTAATTTCATCTTTTACTTTTATATCTGACTTAGATTTATTAAATATGTCCTTTAAATTACTAAATTCACTTCTTAATCTATCTAATTTTTTAAACTTACGGTTAATAGCTATAATATTTTTGCGTCTTGCGGTATTATCCTTATTTATATTTCTATGAAATACCCTTAATTCTTCCAGTAAATATTTGAATTCTTTCCCATCTGACATTTAAAATATAACTTCTGTTTTCTAGGATGTCGAAAACTGAAAAAACTGAAAAAAAATAAATAAATTGACATCTTCTTAGGCAATCTCCTGGCTTCTGGTAATTTCTGCTCTAATCTTCTTTTCTAATTTTCTTTTACATTTCCAATAACAATATACCATAATTATTATCAAAGCCAATATGATAACACAAATTTCTATAGAAACCTTAACTAAAAATCCATTGCTCATTCCATTATTTGTAATACCACCACTATTTCCAGCCTGTGCTATAATTAATTCTTCTTTTGTTTGTGTACTTCCCATTTTTTTTTCCAAAAATTATTCCATTATATATCCATTATATCCATATCCATTATATTTATCCATTATTTGTATATGTTCCATTATACTGAGACTGGCAGGATCGCCATGTAATGACCTTACTTATTAGTTCTATTTTAACTCAGTCCGTAGCATGGAATCATAACACATAGATAGTTATTTTATATTCTTTATTATAAACCAATCTTAACAATGTTACCCTTTTGGGCGTTAAAAGCTAAGTCTGCTCTCTTACAATTAAAAGTACCAAACCTTATTTAAGGTTTGTTAAGAATAAGCATATTTTATTTAAAATATGCTTATTCTTAACAATTAATGTCTATGCAATAATAAATATACAAACCATAACAAAGTTCTTAAATCAATGCACTTTAAGTAGGACACCTAATAAAACTAACTAATCTACAGAGTGTTTATATTTTAACTATTACTATATAATTAAAATAATGCTGAAAACTAAAACAAAATTGTTACTGATGCTAACCTCTAAATTGTATCAGTTGTAGTTGTAGTTCGTGTTTACAAGTGCAGTGATAATAATTCAGTGGCGGCTGGTGAATTTAGGCTAAACCATATCTCAATATTGGAGCATGGAATCCAAACATTATTTTAAGGCACGACTACCAGTACTGAATGAAAAAGTTTTGCAAAAAAAAATTAAAAAAAATTGAGAAAAAGTTACAAAAATACTCTGCCGATCCAGATTACTTCTAGACCATTAGTAAAATATTTGCAAACTATTTTTTTCCTAATCAGAAGGAAAATTTATCACCCCGTTTTTTTGGTTTTCGAAAATTGTGATTTTTTTGTAAAGTTATGACATTTTAAAATTTAAATTCTTCATTGTGTAAATTTCAAATTGTCATAACTTTACAAAAAATCAAAATTTTCGAAAACAAAAAAAAAACGGGGTGATAAATTTTCCTTCTGATTACGAAAAAAAAATAGTTTCCAAATATTTTACTAATGGTCTAGAAATAATCTGGATCGGCAGCGCATTTTTGTAACTTTTTTTCTCAATTTTTTTTTTCAATTTTTTTTTTGCAAAACTTCTTCGTTCAGTACTGGTTGTCGTGCCTTAAAATATTACTTGGGTTCCATGCTCCAATACTGAGATATGATATAACCTAAATCCACCAGCCGCCACTGTAACAATGTTTCGTCCGTGGGAAGACTGCAACGAGTAAAGTTGTGACATTGTAAGTGTGATATTTTTATTAGTGATTAGTGTTATTCACGGAAACTGTGATTATTTAATAGTTATTAGTGTGTGTTTTAGTCGTGTGTTTTTAATTATTGATTATTATTAGTGATTTATTTTTGCTCTGTACCAGGGTATGTGGATTATTTATAGAAGAGATTATTTTATTTCAATTAGGTACGTGCAGAATGCCAATTTTTTATTATTTATTTCAGTAAGTATTAGAATTTTTTATAGTTTAATCCATTTATTAAGGAGTGTAAGTTTTTGTTTTCAGAATTTATTGTTAATTTTACTAACATAGCCTCACCCAAACTAACACCCCAACCACTTCCTGGCAGGTAAAGCTCATACCTCCACGTGGTACTTGCTGGGCAACAATAATAATTTCTTATTTAAAATTTTTTTTGTTAGCTAAACTGGGCAAAAAATAATTCTATTGTGGATGGGTTATAGCAATTAATAATTTAAGTGAGTAATCATACTTAATTCATTATTGCAAAAATATTAAATTATCTGAATACGGTCATGTCCCACACGACTTGGACGTTTGATTGATTTATGGAACAGTAGTGAATCAACCTTGCGGCCAACTGATGTTTCTGTGCCATCCACGTGTTAAGTAAACCAATCTACCTTTCCGTTCTTTAAAGTACATGCTTCTTTATAAAATGATTATTTTCAATTTTGTTTCATTTTTAGTAAAGTGAAACCAAATTACTAGATGTGTACTAATTTAAAATAGATTTATGCGGAACGCTGACAGTGGCAACACTGCCTTGAGTTACGTCATTTCTATGAACGGTGTTTACACAGATATCCAGTGACCATCAAAATGTCGGTTGCCGGAGGACGAAAAAATTATCAGAAATTCAAAATTTTTTTGTTTAAAAAATTTTTTTAACAGTGCCAATCATTTGTACTCGACGTAATATATTGAGGGTTAAAATATAACTACGCATTTAAAACTCACCCTGCATATATATATATATATATATATATATATATATATATATATATATATATATATATATATATATATATATATATATATATATATATATATATATATATATATATATATATATATATATATATATATATATATATATATATATATATATATATATATATATATATATATATATATATTTTTTTTTTTCATTTATTTTTTACTGTAATGTAAATAAACCCGCGTTTAAACTCTTGCTCTGTATATATATATATATATATATATGTATATATATATATATATATACATATATATATATATATACATATATATATATATATATATATATATATATATATATATATATATATATATATATATATATATATATATATATATATATATATATATATATATATATATATATATATATATATATATATATATATATATATATATATATATATATATATATATATATATATATTTTCGTTTTCTGGTTCTGTTAGCATCCGTACATTAAGCTACTAGGGTGACATCCGGCCTATATACAGCAGTGTATATAATATACTACACAAATTTCTAAAACCTACCGTCTTAGAATCCGTTACACTTTACGCTAAGGGTGGCAACCACCATATGTATATATAAATGTTTTACCTAGTAAAAGTCGAAATGACTTCCATATACACTAATTGGCATCCTTTACAGCGTTGCCGTGTTTATGTAAGCTAACTGATTAATAATCTTGTTTCATAACTGTAATTCTGATGATCTTGCTGCTTTTGAACAAGCAAAAAACATCTTGTTTGATAAACCCATGAATACATTTTATACATATAACTAATTCATGGATTTTAAGCAAATTGCGTTTTTATTTTCTACTACTTTCCTTTAACTTTTTTTCTCTGTAATATTGAATAGTCCATTCATATTAAAACCAAAATAGTGGAATAGGAGAAAAAAATTATAAAGTTTTGCCACTTAGGGATTATACGCGTCAAGTGAATAGCTTTCGAAATCAAAAAAGTTCCAAAGTAAAAAGTGGTCGCTTAACCCCAAAAACCACCCAGAAGGCACCCTGCCGTAGTTTTATGCATTTTTCTCAGAAACCGTCGGCCCCACTAAAAATTTTATACTTATAGAAATATTTCTTATAAAATTTGTCACAAAAAAGGTTCTATTACTAAAGTCAATAAATGCAGTGGATTTCGAGCAATGAGCGATTTAAGAACATTGCGCAAGAAAACGAAGAGTATATTGCATTTGATCGGCACATTTCTAAAATCCGTAAATATCGTTCGTAGAGGAAAGATTTCATATCATTGTGTTCGTCATCGAATTCTGAACAACTTTCAAAATATCCGTCTCTCTGTTCGTCCGTCACGTTTCTTGTAAGCACGATAACTTAAGAAGGAAAAGTTCGATAGAACTGAAATTTTGGGCTGTGAGTTAGTGTTCGCTAGAAGACGAACCCTTATTGACTTTGAAAAAAACATCCAATCGTAAATAAAACTGTTAAAGCATATTTTATCTTAAAAATATATAACTGTAGCAACGGCATGGTTGTCAATTCCCTAACCTGATACTAAGATTGAAGTAGTTTCTGTAGATCACCACAATACTGTAAAACATACTGTCACATGTTTAGCCTATACAGTTGGCATCATCGGAAGATGACAAAATTTAAGTCGATATTATCGGGAGATGATAAAATTTATTAAATATGAGGGGTTAGCACTATCATTAGGTATTGTAAGATGAAGTTATAAGACAATAACATCATTATTTTCAAAAAGTTTGCGAAGAATATCCTATAGAATGTGACAACCATTATATAAAAAGTACAATAAGATCTACTGTCTGGAAGAGTACAATGTTCACATCTAGGCTGTCTTATAAACTTTACTCTTACAATACCTAATGTAATGACTACATATATAATATCAGTTTTAGTTCACCTCCACTAAGTGCCGAATGTGTTAGCGCAACTCAGTAACTATCCTCAAGATTCATTTTTAGAATACCTAATATATTGACTAGGTACATATTTAGTTTTAAATTTTATCATCTCCCGAGTACTCAATTTACCTTAGTCAGTATATGACTGGCGGGATTGGCCACTATCATTTGTCTGTTCCATAATCTATGGCATACTGAGAAAGAGACTGAGTAGTTCGAAACCGGTCTGTGTCAGGTTAGGAATTAACAAATGATGTTGGCCTGAGTTTATCATGATTTGAAGGTATAATCCAATAGGTCGGGGTGTTTTTCCCTTTGAGTAGTTGTTCGTTCAAATCATATTTAATAACAGTAGTTTAGTTCACCTGGGCTAGAGGGTCGCACGCTCTCGGTGCTTGCTTCGCAAGTCGCTATCCGTCACAGAGACATCTATGATGTCGGTCGGATAGTAGCATTTGGACCATATGAGAAGTTTCATATACCTCACCACTACTCACTGTGAGTTAGTGTTCGCTAGAAGAATCTTTTTGTTTTTAGAAAATCAAATCGTAAATAAAAAATTGTTTAAGCATATTTTATTTAAAAGTATTACTACAGAGGTTGCAATTTTTAATGTGATACTAAGATTGATATAGTTTTTTTCTAGAACTAAAATTCTGTAAAATATGCAGCCCATGTTTGAGCCTATACAGTCGGCATCATCGGAAGATGATAAATTTAAGTCGACATTATCGGGAGATAACAAATTTCATTAAATATTTCTTGATTTCGAAAACTAATCACTTGACGCGTACAATCCCCAAGAGGTAAAACTGTATAATTTTTTTCTTCTATTTATGCTAATATTAATGGACTAGAAGGGCTATGCCCTTGCCCGATAATTCAGACTTACGAGTATTATGAGAATTACAAGTTACTCGTTCTAGTTTATGTGTATAGGGTAAAAGTCCGAAATTTGTCACCCCTTGTCTTGTAAGGTGTAAAATACACGCACTAAGACAAATATAATTTATTAAGGTACAGAAGTTAAGAATCTATGCAGTATCATGTTGTAATAATAACTAATAACTAATAATTATTAATTCAAATCAGAAATATCAGCATGGCATGATCAACGATCATGTTTTACTTATAAAAGAATGGGATACATTGGCATAAAAATTGAAAACTATTTCTAAAAACAAATTTACACTATTTTGATGTATTATCGAAGTATAAGTATTAAAAACTACTGCATTGTTCTTGAAATTGCAATTGAAACTAATATAATACACATTGTTTACATACATTAGCAATTTAATTTTAAGCAGACAAAATAAATAATACACCAACATAAAATAAGATACTTCATTCAAATTTAAATACCGCGCCATGCACACCTTGCGTAAGGCTCGATTCATATCGTAATTACTGTAATTTTTGTTGGGTGGCCGGGAGGTCCCCAAACCGCATTAAAAAAAAGAAATAAAATAAATTTTCTCGTGGATGTTATACATAGACCCTCGAAAAGATATTAGGAAAAGCACAGTTGCCAAACCAAACCCAAAATAAATGGAAGTTGCCCTTCACGTGTTTTAAATCTTTGAATATATACACGGGTTAGACTCCAGCGCACTCTTTGGTGAAATAGCGTGTACCACAATGTATAGTATTATACAAAAAATGACCAAAGCAGCATCCCGACGATTTTCGGTTAAAACAAAAGATGGTACCATTGCCGTACATAAAAACAATGTTTAAGGTGTTTTCAAGTTGGCATCCGTATACTGGAAGTCAACTGGTCGTGGGTGCCACCTTTACCGCAAATTTAACGAATGAGATGCCATCTTATACTGTGACTGTATATATATATATATATATATATATATATATATATATATATATATATATATATATATATATATATATATATATATATATATATATATATATATATATATATATATATATATATATATATATATATATATATATATATATATATATATATATATATAACAGAGTAAGAGTTTAAACGCGGGTTTATTTACATTACAGTAAAAAATAAATGAAATTAACGGGTATTGCCCGCAAAAAGCAAAAATCACGTATAACGGAAATTGCGAATGGCAGAAAGATGCAACCGTGGACACGCGTTTCGACTACCTGGTCACTCATCAGCACGGTGTACCCGAGTTAAAATGACGGATAAAACTCATAAATTAACACAAAGGGAAACCACGACAGGAAGCCAGTTCGCACCTTTGTGGCACTTGGATGACAGGTATGGGAGCATCGTCCAAGCATCGTACACGGGGCAACTATAGCAACCTGCGGGGACTCCGGACCTGCAGAAAAATGAATAGGTACAGAGCAAGAGTTTAAACGTGGGTTTATTTACATTATATAAAAAAATAAATGAAATTAACGGGTACTGCCCGCAATTTTTTTCTTTTTGCGGGCGGCACCCCGTTAATTTCATTTATTTTTTACTGTAATGTAAATAAACCCGCGTTTAAACCCTTGCTCTGTACCTATTCATTTTCCTGTCTGGAATCCCACGCAGGTTGCTATAGTTGCCTCATGTGTGTGATGCTTGGACGATGCTCACATACCGAGTTTCCAAGTGGAAGCCAACAAAGGTGCGACTGGCTTCCTGTCAGTGGTTTTCCTTTTGTCGTCTTTTATGAGTTTTATCCATCATTTTAACTCAGCTACACCGTGCTGATGAAGACCAATTAGTCAGAAACACGTGTCCACGGTTAGCATCTTTCTGCCATTTGCAATTTTTGCATTATCCACCGTGCAATTTTTTCTTTTTGCACCCAAGCAACATTCTGACGACGAACCGACGTTGCTGTTCGCAACTAAAAGTCGGTGTGCGACGTACACAAAACGTCGGGCTGACCCATATTTGTACTAATCTGGTCAATAAAATATGGGTCGATTCGACGTAGAGGACCGACTTTAGTCGTTGTGATTACCGACCAAATGTTCTACAAATTTTACGTCGGATTAAGTTGGTTGTCATGCTATTACCAACCTTATTTAAAATTTGCCCTTAATCTGATCTACAAAAGTCGGGTGTAGGTAGTGAACCTAAGCAATTTTGTATATTATTCTATTTGCCATACCTATCTATTTACATAAAATGGATAAGGCGTGTTTATCATT